>JABEVN020000404.1:0-32597 GCA_013146195.2 Codonopsis lanceolata | reverse complement strand
CTTCCTCAGTATTTGTGGTTTCTCCAAGAACTTTAACTAAGGGAATTCTTTTGGTTAAGTAGCACTTATCTTTGGTATCAAAATCTTCCGCGGGCTTTTCAACATAACACATATCCAAATCAAATGTTATCTCCTCATACTCAAGTACATGGGACTCATCTTTCAAATACTTTCGCAACATGGAAACATGGAAGACACGCATGAGTCTCCGAAAGTGAAGGCAACTAACCTCGATAGTTTAAAGAACCAACCTTCTCAAGAATCTCAATAAACCTCGGTGTAAGCTTCCCTTTCTTGCCGAATCTCTTCGTATTCCCCTTCTTGGTGACACCTTCAAGAATACGTAGTCTCCCACTTGGAACTCAAGATCCCGTCTATGATTATCCGCGTAACTCTTTTGTCGACTTTGAGCGGTGCGCAATCTATCTCTAATCAACTTAACGCTCTCAACCGACTGTTGCACTAACTCAGAACCCCAAAGTTTCGCCTCTCCAACTTCGTCCCAACAAATTGGTGATCTACACTTACGCCCATACAAAGCTTCATACGGCGCCATCTTGATACTCGACTGGTAGCTGTTATTATACGTAAACTCGGCTAAAGGTAAGTGAGAATCCCAGATTCCTTTGAAATCCACGGCACAAGCTCGCAGCATATCCTCCAAAATCTGAATCAATCGCTCGGACTGACCATCCGTTTGTGGATGAAAAGCAGTACTGAATTTTAAGTCAGTTCCTAAAGCCTCCTGCAAAGACCTCCAAAATCTAGATGTAAACCTCGGATCTCTATCGGATACAATTCTCACAGGTACGCCATGAAGTCTCACGATCTCCTGAATGTACAAGGCTACTAACTGAGTCAATGAATAGGTGATCGCGATCGGAATAAAGTGTGCAGACTTAGTCAATCTGTCAACGATAACCCAAACTGCATTAAATCCTCTCCGCGTGCGCGGTAACCCTGTCACAAAATCCATAGTAATAAACTCCCACTTCCATTCAGGAATCTCAAGTGGTTGTAGAAATCCGCAGCGCAGGCCCGATGTTCAAAGCTTTAACCTCGCCGACAAGTCAAACACTTTGACACATACTCCGCACTTCCTCTTCATGCCTTTCCACCAAAATTGTCTTTTCAAATCCAAATACATCTTCGTGCTCCCCGGGTGAATGGTATACCTCGTTTTATGAGCCTCATCAAGAACTAACCTCTTCAATTCATTATTAGAAGGGACACAAATTCTACCTCGAAATGTCAAAGTACCCTCACTATTAATCACAAAATCAGACGATACATTCTCAGCCAACCCATCCATAATTTTCTTCAACTCCGGATCATTCCCTTGCGCTTCTCTAATTTTCCCAAATAAAACTGGCGTAGCACGAACATTTGCTAAAATCACACCTCTATCATAAACACTCGGACCCCAATCTCGCAAATCTTCCAACATCTTCCATTCTCTAACCATCATACAAGACATGTGAACTTTCCTACTCAAGGCATCCGCTACTACATTTGCCTTCCCCGGATGATACAGAATAGTACATTCGTGGTCCTTTAATTTCTCCATCCATCTTCTTTGCCTCATGTTCAACTCCTTTTGAGAAAACAAATATTTCAAACTTTTATGATCGGTGAAAATCTCAAACTTAGCCCCATACAAGTAATGTTTCCATTTATGCAACGCGAAAATAATCGCAGCCAACTCCAAATCGTGTGTCGGGTAATTCTGCTCATGAATAGACAACTTCCTCGACGCATAGGCGATAACTCTACCATTTTGCATCAGAACACAACCCAAACCTTCCTTAGAAGCATCGCTATAGATCACGAAATTATCTCCTCCACTAGGCAAAGCCAAAATAGGTGCCGACGTCAACCGCTTCTTAAGCTCTTGGAAACTAGCTTCACATTTCTCGCTCCAAACAAATGGCACATTCTTTTGTGTCAATCTAGTCATAGGAGTCACAATCCGAGAAAAACCCTCAATAAATCTCCGGTAATAACCCGCTAAACCCAAGAAACTACGAACCTCGGTAACTGAACTAGGCCTCTTCCAATTCATCACCGCTTCAACCTTAGAAGGATCAACGGCTATCCCGGCGCTAGAAACGATATGCCCTAAGAAAGATACTTCCTCAAGCCAAAAAGCACATTTACTAAACTTCGCATAAAGTTGTTTCTCCCGAAGAATAGACAAGACAGTCCTCAAGTGTTTCTCATGCTCCTCCCGAGATTTCGAATACACTAAGATATCATCAATAAAGACTACCAAAAAACAATCAAGATAGCTATGAAAGACACGGTTCATCAAGTCCATAAACATCGCTGGTGCATTCGTCAACCCAAACGGCATCACTACAAATTCAAAGTGCCCATATCTAGTGCGAAAAGCCGTCTTTGGAATGTCTTCCTCTCTAACCTTTAATTGGTAGTAACCCCATCTCAAATCAAGCTTAGAATAGACAATAGACCCTAGCAATTGGTCGAAAAGATCATCAATGTGGGGTAGTGGATACTTATTCTTAATGGTCACCTAATTCAATTCACGATAATCCATGCATAACCGCAAACTCCCATCTTTCTTCCTCACAAATAAGACCGATGCGCCCCAAGGCGACACACTCGGTTTAATAAAGCCAATCTCTAGAGTTCTTGCAACCGAAGTTTTCAACTCCCTAAGCCTCGCTGGCGGGCACCATCCTATATGGTGCCTTAGAAATCGGTGAAGTCCCCTGAATAAGCTCAATACAAAATTCTAGCTCTCTATCGGGTGGCATAGCATGGTCGTAGAAAACACATCGGAAACTCACATACTACCGAACCTCTTCTAATTTCGTGAAGACTTCTTCTTATCAACAATGCATGGAAGATAACCCGTACACCCTTGAGACAATAATTTTCTAGCCCTTAGAGCAGAAATAAAATGCAAGCCACTTGATGCATGATCACCCACAAATGTAAATTTAGGCACACCCGGCATATAAAAAGTAACCCGCTTCTTATGGCAGTCAACTATAGCATGATAAGCACATAACCAGTCCATGCCAAGAATCACATCAAAATCACGTATAGGTAGAACTACCAAGTCCGCATGCAAAGTGTGGTCACCCACCAATACATCACAAGATTTAAACACTTCAGATGCGAGCATATATTCCCCGAGCGGGGTAGACACTTCAAGCAAATATGGCAAAGGTTGAGGCAACACACATAGATTCTCAACAAAGTGCGAAGCAACATAAGAATGTGAAGACCCTGGATCTATGAGAACTCGAGCCTTATGATCAAATATATAGAGAGTACCTCCTATCACTGCCGTAGACCCCTGAACCTCGCACTGATCAAGCGCAAACACACGGCCATGCACCTTAAGTTTACCATCTGCACTCCTCTTGGCTCCAGACTGAGCCACGTTTCCCGGTTGAGTTGCCCTCAGCGGGCACCCTTCCTAAAATGAGTACCATCTCCACAAAGAGTACACTTTCCAGCTTTGCCCAACACCAATCAATCTGTGTCCTAGCTTCTCCGACAATAGCGCAAGTCATACTCCCACTACGCCTGCCCTTGTTGCCCCGAGATGAAGAAGTATTGTTGCCTCGCTTCCTGCATCGGCTTACTTTGACCTCCACCTCTCCTATCACGGTTTCCTTGGTATCCTCTTATGTTACCTGAATTATTTCCCTGATTAGTGTTCTGAGTAGTCTGTCGTGCATTACTAGAATTATTCTTGCTCCGGTGCTCCTCAATATCCTGCTCCACCTCATAAGCTCTATCAATCGCACTGATAATCAAGTGAGCTTAAGCGCTAGAATTTGCTTCCTAAATTCAGTTCTCAACCCCTTAACAAACTTATGTGTCCTCCGTGCTTCAAGAGGGAATCGATACGCATGCAATAACGGCTCAATCTCGGTGAACTTCGCGGAATACTCCGCTACCATGCTACCCCGCTCAAGATCATAGAATTCCTTCTCCCTTTGTTGCGAACTACATCCGCACATATTCATTTTTAAACTCCCTTTGAAATTAGCCCAAGTGATAGGAACTTGCCGAATCTCCCCCCCTTTCCTTCAACACATTCCACCAATGTTCGGCGGCTCCCTTAAACTTAAATGTCGCTAGCATGACTCTCTCTCTTCATCGGTACACCCCAACATAGATAAGCACTTTAATCATCTCTTCCATCCACAACTCGGCCTCCCTAGGTTTCGGCTCCCCAAGAAATGCACTAGGCTTCACTTAAGGAATCTCTAGAAGAGTGGTGTCATTCCTCGGTCTCGGTGGTGGTACAACTTCCTCCCGTCGAGGTGGCGGTGGTGCTCCCTCGCCTTGACCTCCCGGCCTGCCCTCGAAAAGCCATCAACCTACGGTGTAACCCGCCATATCCGACCCACCGGATTCCCGTGGCGGCGTACTTTAGCCTTCAGTGCCTCGACCTCTCCCCGGGCCTACCTCTACCACGCCCATTGCCATCCCTAGGATTATCCATCGAACCCCTACAAGAATTCACTCGACGTTAGAATCAACACACAAATAACCAACCCACCTAGGCCATGGAACCTATCCTGGCCGACAGCTAACCTATAGCTCTGATACCAAGTGTGACGGTCCGACCCGCACCCCAATGCGAGATCCCGAATCGTGCCGTCCAAATAGTCAATAACACAAGCATGCGCAAGTAGGATTATAAAATTCATGTGGCGCAACATCGCATACGCATAACAACTCGGCTACACTTGGCCAAAAACAACTTAATATAAACAAGTCATCGGCGACGCATACGAACCCAACAACTACTCCTACAATTTTAACACATGCTTATAAAAACCTCAACGGCCACAACATGCCGGAGACAACAACAACAATAATAACTAAAAGAGCTTTAGCGGAAGAAATTGTAGCGAACCATTAACATATAAACAAGCACGACATATAAGTCGGCATACAAAAGATATTAAGTATCAAGTCATTAAGTTTACTACAACAACAAAAACCCAAGTCAAGACTATTTGACTTGCTTCCCAACGTCCTTGCCAAAATAAAAGACTAACTAACAAAAGTCCCAAAGGAGCAACCTTGAGCTCACAAACGACCAAATGTGATATAGCGAGTTTATCGTGGACCGTCTCCTCTGCTCGAATCTAAGGAAAACAAAACAAACAAATAGGGTAAGTCGAAAGACTTAGTAAGTTACTAAAAATGCATGTTCATGTTATATCATGGCATTGATCACAATTATGGCTCATGTTATTCATATAGCACTTAGCACATTTTTCACGTAAGTGCGGAAGTAAATCATACAAGTAGGATATGATATAGGCACGGCCGCCAGTAGCTCCTCGCAAAACAGCTTTGTTAACCCAATATCGTGACTACGATGCTCGTGACTTCGCATCGATATACCGAACTCCGCCGGCTAATAGCAGCCAGTGACGCACGTATTGTTACGGCAAAGGGACTACTTCCCCATTGCGGCCTACAATGGAGGGGTGTGTGAGGTCCCAGGTACAGCGATCCATAGCGAGCACGAATCTCTCAATTCGTGAAGGTGATGCATCGTCCTACCCTGACATAAAAATCAAACCAAATAGTGCCAGCTGGACTTAATGCAATGCACAAGTAGATGTTTACTCGTTAAGACCAAATAATGATCGAATTCGACAAGAGCGAACTCGACCGACCAAGTAGGGTATAAATCTCTACAATAAATCATGTCAAGGCAATTAATTGCTCATAACCAAATAATCACAACGGGTTCAAATGCACATAATTAAACTCAACTTAAAATTGAGTAAACTCGACCAAACGGTGTCCAAACTTCGTAGGGATTGAAATTAGGGTTTAACATGTTCAAATCTTCCCTAGAGTCGACTTCGTTGAGTCTTTACTAAAAATTCCAAATTTCGGGTAGTTGAAGCTATGTGTTTCATAACTCAACCAAGGCCATTACTAAGTTCATCTAGGTCATAAAATTCATCAAGGCATTGTAATGAGATTCATGTTCATCATAGAGTCCAATATTGAGGATAGAACACATAACAACTTCACAACATATCATGAAGGCATAAACTAGGGCATTCTCATATAACAACACTTCCATCAACAAATACAATACATGTTTCTAACATGTTCAAAACCTTAAATAGACAAGATGAAAGAGTATCATAAACTTTACTAAGCATAAAATCCTCCTATACATGCTCCTAGCAAGTTCATACTTTCAAAACACAAGAAGAGAGCATAGGAAGCATATATGTGTCCTCATTGACCTCAATCATCATAAGCTTTGTTTCCTTAGGGTCAATGAGAACTAAAAAGAAGAAGAAGAGGAGTAACTTACTTGTATACTACACTCAAGAAAGCAAATGGAGAGATTGATCGGTTGGAAATGTTCTACCCTTCAAGCTCTACTCTTCTATTGTGGTGGCTTGAGCAAATGGAGAAGGGATGAAGGAAGACCAAGAGGAAAGCTTCAAGAAGCCATGGGAGAAGCTTGAGGGAAATGAAATCCCGTTATTGGAAAGTGAGGGAGAGGAATGAAGGTCAAAATCTGAAGATATGGCTTATATTGGTCTAGAAATTGAGTGGGACAAGTGTCATGATGTTGTCGTCTCTTTAAAAATCTGATTTTGTGGTTTAAATGATCAACAAAGCTCTCTTAATCCATCCTTATAACTAGTTAGAGATGTTAGGACATAAGTGAGGAGGGTTAGGGAGATTTAAGTGAGGTTTAGAAAAGGTTTGGATAGGGGTTTGGGTATAAAAATCGTTCAATCAGCAAAACAGGGGAAAAATCCCGTAGGAGTAACCTGAAGTTGAGGCGGGCGCCTCACTAAAGTCCAGGCGGGCGCCTGGGATTCTGGGGCTTGGGCTGATTTTGAAATGCTCTCAGCTTTTGAGGCGGGCTAGTGATCAAAATTCAATGCGGCCGCCTCGTCTAGCCCTTGAACTTGGTTTAAACATGTCCTAAATGGTCCCAAACTTATGGGCAACCATTCTAAGGTCTAACCCAACTCAAAACAAGTCTGAAACACACCCGAACAACATCCGGAACAAGGTAGAACAAGGCTCGAATCATGCGACGAATGGTTAACGAATCAAACACCAATCAAACACCAATCAAACTAGGATAACTTGGTCATGGAAAAGGCTTGTTTCAACATGGTTATGACCTGAATACAAAGCCAAGAACTCAACGAACACTTCGCACGACGAAATACAAGCAATACGAGCAACGAGGGAAAATCGCTAAGGCCAAAACAACGCAATCGAACCGGCGATTCAACAAGCAAGCATACATGATTCTAAACATGTTAAGAGCTTCATGAATGACTTATGAATGATTCTAAAACATTTATAAACTAAGTAAACATGCTCACAATCAACAAGAAAGCATGAAGGCAAGCACCCAATGCACATGCAAGAATCCGGGGTGTTACATGACGTATAATGAAAGCAAAAGGAAATTTAAAAAAACAGCAACTCATATTAGCGAACAAGCAGACACTAATTCGATTATTGTTTGAACGGATAAAGAAATTCAAAAACTCAACAATAACAATACCACTCAGTTGAACTATAAACTTTTATTTATAATACAAGATGATATGCCAAGGCTAAAGCCGGTCACGAGGAAAGCACATGCAGGCGTCACAGTCACGAGCCCAGTCACAAGAGTCCCACGTGGGCATCAGGCAAAGTCAACCGAATGTTCGATTAGGATCCCCTCTATCTATTCCCTTCAAAACCTGGCCAGACAAAGGTCATTTCTCTCTGTCCAGGGGGCCATCCCCAAGAGTTATACTTTTCACTATAAGTATGCATCAATAGCCGAGCACGACCATACCCTCACAGGCGAGCACTTGATCGGTGACCATCAGAGACTTGTGCTCCGAGATAGTTCAAATGTTTCCTAATATGAACGATGTTTTTTTCGTATAAACTCCGGTTATTACGCGGTCGGTCGCCTAACACCCCTACAATTTAGGGGTTATCTCCATACCCTAATAAGTAACTACAGAGCCCAATCCTAGACATTCTATCACCTTGGGGGCCTATATATACCTTAAATGGGAACACACTTTCTATAGCCTAGAAACTCTGTCAAATTACTTTGACTATACACGATTCTTACTTTGACACCAGAGTTGTTTCGCGATGTCGTGTCTTGCACTTCCACTAAGGTGTTGTTTCAAGTTCTTAACAGGTT
Source organism: Codonopsis lanceolata (assembly GCA_013146195.2). Lineage (NCBI taxonomy): Eukaryota > Viridiplantae > Streptophyta > Magnoliopsida > Asterales > Campanulaceae > Codonopsis > Codonopsis lanceolata. The sequence goes on along the minus strand of JABEVN020000404.1, from coordinate 24,391 downwards.
GAAAGTAAGGATCCAATCCATACACATAAGCTCAGATATCCTCACAAATAGAAAAACAATATTTGAACTAGTTAAAGTCTAAACTTGTTTTAACTACCCTTTCCTAATAAGCCAACTAAGACCTTTTCTAACTAAGATTAAAAAAAAACTTTTAATCTTAACATATATTGATATAGAATCCAATTCCTTAGTTGGTGTTATGGCTTTATCGGGTAAACATCGTAATTCTTGGATGCATGAATATGAAATTCATGATTTTCAGGCTAGAGCCTAGACTCGGTACACACAGATTATGTCATATTTCCCAAGGATTTTGAACACTATGATCATGTTGACTATCTTCCCATTTCTATACTTCATGTGCTGCGTCGGGATTTGTTGGGTCCAGGCATGTCCAATTGGGTTGGGTTGGGTTGAAGTGGGTAATGAGTTGAAGTGAGTCTTGCCTGCCATAACCCAAATATTAAATGGGTCATATGGGTTGGGTTGAAGCGAGTCAACCCACTTTAACCCATTTATTTATTTAAATTTTTTTAATGGATAAATAAAATATATCCCCAACACATTAAACAACGAAATATCATCCATAAGAATTTAAACAAAGTGCAAAAAATACCTATGTCGAAGATAAACAAAATATATTTCAAACATTTCTCATCAGGGGCGCGATACGACACGGTACATGTAACACCCCAGATTCTTGCATGTGCATTGTGTGCTTGCCTTCATGTTTTCTTGTTGATTGTGAGCATGTTTAGAATCATGTATGCTTGTTTGTTGAATCGCCGGTTCGATTGCGTTGTTTTGGCCTTAGCAATTTTCCCTCGTTGCTTGTATTGCTTGTATTTCGTCATGCGAAGTGTTCGTTGAGTTCTTGGCTTTGTATTCATGTCATAACCATGTTGAAACAAGCCTTTTCCATGACCAAGTTATCCTAGTTTGATTGGTGTTTGATTGGTGTTTGATTCGTTAACCATTCGTCGCATGATTCGAGCCTTGTTCTACCTTGTTCCGGATGTTGTTCGGGTGTGTTTCCGACTTGTTTTGAGTTGGGTTAGACCTTAGAATGGTTTCCCATGAGTTTGGGACTATTTAGGACATGTTTAGACCAAGTTCAAGGGCTAGACGAGGCGGCCGCATCGAATTTTGATCACTAGCCCGCCTCAAGAGCTGAGTGCATTGCAAAAATGAACTTAGCTGCAGCATTCTAGGCGCCCGCCTGGACTCTAGTGAGGCGCCCGCCTCAACTGCTGGGAGCTACCTACGGAATTTTCCCATGTTTTGCTGTTGTACGACTTTTGGCACCCAAACCCCTATCCAAACCTTTTCTAAACCTCACTTAAACCTCCCTAACCTCCTTGATTATGTCCTAACATTAGTAACATGTTTTAAGAGTGGATTAAGAGACCATTAGTGATCATTTAACAAGCCAAAATCAGATATTTATCCACCACATTAGCTTGACACTTGTCCCACTCAGATTTTTAAACCCATATGCACCACAATCTGATGTTTTGACCTTCATTCTTCTCCCTCACTCTCCAAGAACGAATTTCATCTTCTCTCAAGTTCTCCCATGACTTCTTGAAGCTACCTTCTTGGTTCTCCATCATCCCTTCTTCCATTGCTCAAGCCACCTTCATCAAAAGTGTAGAGCTTGAAGAGTAGATCATTTTCAACCGATTAGTTTCCTTCTTTGCTTTCTTAGCTGAAGAACACAAGTAAGTTACCTCTTTTCTTCCTTGTTCTAGTTCTCATTGACCCTAAGGAAACAAAGCTTTTGATGTATGAGGTCAATGAGGACACATAATTGCTTCCTATGCCTTCTACTTGTATTTTGAAAATATGAACTTGCTAGGAGCATGTATAGGATGATTTCTTGCCTATGAAAGTTTATAATACTCTTTCATCTTGTCTATTTAAGGTTTTGAACATGTTAGAAACATGTATTACATTTGTGATGGAAGTGTTGTTATATGAGAATGCCCTAAATTATGCCTTCATGATATGTTGTGAAGTTGTTATGTGTTCTATCCTCAATATTGGACTCTATGATGAACATGAATCTCATTACAATGCCTTGATGAATTTTATGACCTAGATGAACTTAGTAATGGCCTAGGTTGAGTTATGAAGCACATAGCTTCAATTACCCGGAATTTGGAATTTTTAGTAAAGACTCAACGGAGTCGACTCTAGGGAAGATTTGAACATGTTAAACTCTAATTTCAATCCCTACGAAGTTTGGACACCGTTTGGTCGAGTTTACTCAATTTTAAGTTGAGTTTAATTATGTGCATTTGAACCCATTGTGATTATTTGGTTATGAGCAATTAATTGCCTTGACATGATTTATTGTAGAGATTTATACCCTACTTGGTCGGTCGAGTTCGCTCTTATCGAATTCGATCATTATTTGGTCTTAACGAGTAAACATCTACTTGTGCATTGCATTAAGTCCAGCTGGAACTATTTGGTTTGATTTTTATGTCAGGTTAGGACGATGTATAGCCTTCACGAATTGAGAGATTCGTGCTCGCTATGGATCGTTGTACCTGGGACATCACACACCCCTCCATTGTAGGCCGCAATGGGGAAGTAGCCCCTTTGCCGTAACAATACGTGCGTCACTGGCTGCTATTAGCCGGCGGAGTTCGGTATATCGATGCGAAGTCACGAGCATCGTAGTCACGATATTGGGTTAACAAACTGTTTTGCAGGAGCTACGAAGCGGCCGTGCCTATATCATATCCTACTTGTATGATTTACTTCCGCACTTACGTGAAAAATGTGCTAAGTGCTATATGAATAACATGAGCCATAATTGTGATCAATGCCATGATATAACATGAACATGCATTTTTAGTAACTTACTAAGTCTTTCGACTTACCCTATTTGTTTGTTTTGTTTTCCTTAGATCCGAGCCGAGGAGACGGTCCACGATAGACTCGCTATATCACGTTTGGTCGTTTGTGAGCTCAAGGTTGCTCCTTTGGGACTTTTGATAGTTAGTCTTTTATTTTGGCAAGGACGTTGGGAAGCAAGTCAAATAGACTTGACTTGGGGTTTTTGTTGTTGTAGTAAACTTAATGATTTGACACTCGTAATATTTTGTATGCCGACTTATATGTCGAGCCTGTTTATATGTTAATGGTTCACTACAGTTTCTTCCGCTAAAGCTATTTTAAATATTATTGTTGTTGTTGTCTCCGGCATGTTGTGGCCATTGAGGTTTTTATAAGCATGTGTTAAAATTGTAGGAGTAGTTGTTGGGCTCCGGCTGTAACGTCGCCGATGACTTGTTTATTTTAAGTTGTTTTCCGGCCAAGTGTAGCCGAGTTGTTATTCGTATGCGATGTTGCGCCACATGAATTTTATAATCCTACTTGCGCATGCTTGTGTTATTGACTATTTGGACGGCACGACTCGGGATCTCGCATTGGGGTCCGGGTCGGGCTGTCACAGTACAACCCAAAAATAATAAACAGGTCAAATATATCGGGTTAAGACGAGTCAACCCGTTTTAACTTTAAGTCATTCGCATATAAGTAAAATATATCTCCAACACAGTAAACAATGAAACATTGTTCATAAGAATTGAAACAAAGTCCAAGTTATTGCCGACACCATATCAGTTTTCACATTTGAGAATGGAGTTTTATCATCTACTTTATGGTCAGAGACATTTCCACCTCAAGCTTAGTTTCTTCTCTTCGTCTTCTTCTCTTCCTTCTCAGATGCGTTCTTCAACTGCAAATATTAAAGTACATGTAAATAACATGACTCATAAAAACAGACCACATTATACATTTATACAATAAAGTGATAAGTAACATATTTGAAAAGGATGGGGAACAACATGAATTACTCACCATGATGATTAGGATGCGAAAAAAGACATCAACAAAGTCGATGAAAAGTGCGAGGGCGTGTTTCACATAGTCCAAGTCTCCAAGGTGAGCCTTCTCAATTATATCCTGGCCACCATGTACGTAGCCGACAAAATCGAGGAGTCCAAAGTACAGCTGCTTGTTATTAAAATAGTAGAATAATTAGAACTAAAACCATGCTATGTCATAAAGATACAATGCTACAACCAGAGATAGAGATATCATACCTCGAACTTGAAGAGGGTCACAGAACCTCCGAAAATGGATGATGCAAAGTGTAACCAAAAAAGGATGGAAAGACAACAGGAAAGAAGGCCACCTAGATAAAGATACTCTTTGCGCCTTGCCAACATGGCTGCTACTAAGAAACATCCAAAGGCTATTGCGGTTCCAACAAATGCGCTCACAAGAATGCTGCAATACTAGCCAAAGATTTTCATGATCACATGACATTAACACAAAGGACAGCCCCCCCCTCCCCCTAGATAGATAGAAGTCCAACAATTACAGCAAGCAAATCTACAATGTGGATATTTCTGACTCAAAATACCATCAACGGCACTTCATGATATCATTATACCATAAAAATTACTTTAGTTGGCCAATTTTAAATTAATAACATCAGTTTGCAGCCAATTGCTCCCTAACCCATTACAGGGCATCCCACAAACCTCTGGACAGACAGGCAGCACATCCAAGTTTCTGATTACAATTTACAAGCATATAAACCTATCAAATTTCATTAATGATGACTACAGATTTTGAAGATAGAAGATAGCATATATACAGTCAAAGTAATTCCATAAAAACATAGCACATATTTGGCAATGTACTTATATTTGTAAATCTCTTGTTTCTAAAAATTAAGCTATAATTGGGTTGATCTCAGCAAAATGATTACACCTATTAAGAAATACAATCATAAATAAAACATAAGGAAACAAAGTTCAAGAAAATGGAAAAAAAGGTACCTATTCATTAACATTTGAAGAGGTTTCACTTCCACACTCTAATGTGCCAAAGTCCTCAACAAGCGACTCTTCATCTTCTCCATTGACATCAAGTATGGTTAATTGACCAGTAAAGTGAATGCAAAATTGGACTAAGCTTGTGTATCACACCTGAAAGAGGTATTGAAAAAATTACAGAACAGACTAAAAACAATATTGCTACTACTATCCAGATTGTTGTTAGCATACATGTGACAACAATATAAATCTTCGAGTTTTAAAAAGAAACTAAGAATGTAGCATTAGGCCTAAAAATCTTACTATGACCATAGACGAGTTTGTTGTTTGTAGGTACGTGGTAAACAATTTCCATCTTCTAGTTTTATATAGAAACTTAGCATTATAACAGAAGGCCTAAAATCCGACGACCAAATCCTCTCAACAGAAATTCTCTAACTTTCTGGATTCTGAGACTTCAGCGGATAAACGAAAAGCACTAAACCAAAAGTTGACATTAGAAATTATTGAGTATCAGATTTCTTACACACATGCTCGGCATTGCGTGCCCTTAAATGCAAGGACACTGATCCTCCGAAGGTTAATGTTGGTTTATAAGTAAGAGGACAGGAAGATGAACAGGTTACTAATCTCCCCGGCCTCATTCAACTTGATGGTGTAATGATAGTACATTATTTAAAATATAATTAAACATAAAAAATTAAACCCAATGAAGGAATGAAGAAAAAAGAGATACAATAAAACGAATTTGTCTATGTGCTCCATTAAACTTTATAATTAGCAAAAAGAAAAAGTTTTAAAAAAACAAAAACAAAAAACGTAACCCATATAGTAAAGAAGCGAAAAGTATCCTACCCCCTTTCTTGTAATTATTTCTAAAATTCACTTTCGTAATGTATATGAAAATTTATATGTATTGGAAACAGTTACTTGTCCAAGTATCTAAATCTTGAAAACATTTTTGAAACACTGGCATATATATATACACACACGGATGTTGCTCCTTCAACATAGGGTCGGATAAAAGGCTAATTAGCTTATCACATAACTCGAACTCTTTGACTAACGAGATAAAAAAAAAATAAACAAAAAAAGATAACATAAATCGTAATTATTTAGGCTAATCACACTTATTTATCTTGGGCAAGTCAAGTACGTACACATTAGGTATTTAAGGTCAACAAGAAAGAAAAACACAGATATAAATGGAATGTTAAGTTTATGCAATTAGAAGCAAACAAATGTAATAACATCTTAGGAATATCATCATAAATTAGTTTTGATTGTGATCTCTATGTACCATTTTCAGCCATGCCCATCTCACTATTTCTGCCCACCAAACCTACTACCTTCTCCCAGCTCCACTCCTGTGTTTAATTCATTTGAGGGTAAGTTTGGATTTTGGGAAGAAAAAAATTCAAAGAGATGTGAGAGGAGGAAAGCAAGAGAGTAGAGTTTGAGAGAGAGGTTGTGGTTATACCTTCACCATCAAGGAAATATAAGAAAGATTATCCAACACCAGCTGCTGCTGCTACTGCTGCTGCTTCTATACATGTTAAAGAGAAAACACCAAATCTTCCCATTTCTATACTTTGTGTGCTGCGTCAGGATTTGTTGGGCATTTACACTTGTAGGAAATAGTTTTGTCTTCCTTTTCTGGAATGTGAGTTTAGCGACTTTTTTGCCCGTTTTTGTATGTTATTTTTGAGACGAGGCTCCTTTGTCCCCTCTTTTATTAGATCTGGTTGTTCCCCTCCTGTTTGTCTTTTCTTTTATTTAATAAAATTCGCAGGTATCGTCCCATTTCCCTAAAAAAAATCTTAAGAAAAAACAAAATAAATAAATAAATACAAATAAAAGACTTAATCTCAATCTCCTTTACGCAATTAGTCATCTCAACCAAAAATTCACAATATATATATATATATATATATATATATATATTTGTATTTATTAGTAATTATCTTTATTAAGTCCTTCCTTATAAACAACTTTTTTGTTTATATTTGTATATATTTTGTTTATATATATGTGATTAACAACGATGAAAAAGTCATGTCATTATTTATAATAATTGTGAGTTATTACATGGTATCAAAGCGAAGCTCCTAAACCTTCTCCACCGCCGTTGCCAACAAGCTCGCATGGAGGCCCGTAACCAAATCATCAACATCCAAAATCTGAATGACCCAACACCAAACCTTACAACTCATAAGCGTATCCCATCACAACATCATCAAAGTCACATTTACCAACTATGTAGCCTATAAACTCCAAGTTGAGGCAACCCTAATAGGATATGATATCTACAAGTTTATATATATTTGTATTTATTAGTAATTATCTTTATTAATTCCTTCCTTATAAACAACTTTTTTGTTTATATTTGTATATATTTTGTTTATATATATGTGATTAACAACGATGAAAAAGTCATGTCATTATTTATAATAATTGTGAGTTATTACATGGTATCAAAGCGAAGCTCCTAAACCTTCTCCACCGCCGTTGCCAACAAGCTCGCATGGAGGCCCGTAACCAAATCATCAACATCCAAAATTTGAATGACCCAACACCAAACCTTACAACTCATAAGCGTATCCCATCACAACATCATCAAAGTCACATTTACCAACTATGTAGCCTATAAACTCCAAGTTGAGGCAACCCTAATAGGATATGATATCTACAAGTTTATAGACGGATCACACCCTTGTCCTCCCTCTACCATCCTCTCGAAGGGTGTCCAAAAACCCAATCCAAAATACCTACCATACATTTAGCAAGACAAACATCTGTTTGGCCCCTTAGTTGAGGCAACCCTAATAGGATATGATCTCTACAAGTTTATAGACGGATCACACCCTTGTCCTCCCTCTACGTACCATCCTCTTGAAGGATGTCCAAAAACCCAATCCAACATACCTACCATAGATTCGACAAGAAAAACTTCTATTTGGCCTCCTTGTCGGATTCCTTCAGCTACTCTGGTCCATTAGATCTAACAAGCAACCACCACCATCGATGCATGTGGATAGCAAACCCTTGCCCACACCTATACTTGCCCAACTTGTGGCCATATATAGACACTAAAGTATCAGCTGAAAAGAGCCTTTGAAGGCTCCCTATTGATCTCAGACTACATGCATTTCGTCAAGGCTGAGTCGATTCGACGAAATCGCTGCTCTCGGCAAACCACTCGACCACGAGCCTCTCATTGAGATCATCTTGGGGGTTTAGATGATGACTATCGCCATATTATTGACGTGGTCGAAGGGACGGACACCACCATCTAATTTGATGAACATTATGATAAACTCATCAACCAAGAACTGACCTTGAAGCTCTACCTCCCTCTCGCACCCTGCGTTGGCTAACCCTGTCTGGTGGGTCGTCAAACCTCCAAATATAATTTTTCCTACTTTCAAATACTAGTTTAAGGAAAGCATGTTCGAATTCACAGGGAACGAGAATTAATTTCTTTTGAGTGAATAACATAAAAACAAATAAAAAAATTGAATTAATTTATCTAACAACTAAATATCTACGATTACCTAATTTAACAAGGAAAATTAAAAAGGAAAAAAACAGGAAAAAAAAATGCAAAACAAGTAAATGAATTAAGAAATAACCACACAAGAAAACTCTGCTTCAAGGGTCGAGACCTTCAACTTCATTATCAATCATAGGCTAACCATATATATAGTCTTGCAATTCAAGTATTCAACCAAAAACTTGTTAGGATAGCCGTAACAATTGTTGTGTTTCCCTAATATAATTGACCAAACCCAACATCTGGTCAAAAGTTATCGTTAATCAATTGGGAACAATAGTATTTCATATCAATTAAAAATAACATTACACACTTTGAAAACGGTTGAAACTAATTTTTGATAACCGAGATAGCTGCAATTACCAAAACTAATCACATAGATTCATTTAGGCTAAATGAATTATGATAGAACAACTAATTCAACCTATTGCTCCAAAATTACAATCATTCATGATAACACAAACTCATGGATAACAGTCGAGAATTATCTATTGAATCGAATTGTCAAATCAATCAATATACAATTCCCATTAAATATGTAATGAATCTACAAGTACTTGAATATAACAAGAAACAAGCAAAACATAGCCTCACGATAAACGTAATTGAAATTAAAGTGACCCTCGAATCAGAAAAAGAACCTTAGCCACGCATGCTCTGATCAATCATCTTTATAAAAACTAAACTTGAAATTGTTGTTGATTTTCTTGAAGATGACGGGTTCTTGGAGAATGTAGAAAGTACGTGAGATTGAGTGTGGGAAGAGGAAGTAACATGTGTATGAAGAGATGAAGAGTGAACGTGAATTTTCATGTGACTCTCCATATACACCATATTTTTACTAAAACCCCCCTTCAAAAATTAACTAATTGCAAAAGCACTAAGGGTTTAATAAAAATAAACTTTTCTTGGGATTCTTCAAAATTGGATTCTTTAAAAATTTCAAGTGCATCTCTTTAGTTCTTCTTTTTAGTCTACTTGGTTAGCATATACAAAATCAAGCCCGAAAATCCATCTTTAAGAGCAAAATTGCTCCAGGTTCAAATATTTCCTTACCTACACAAAGATGACAACTCATATCAATTACGTGAAATATTTAATCATAATAGGAGAAATATGAGAATAAAATGCAGATTAATATGGGTGCATTAAATCCCCCCACACCTAAACCATGCTTGCTCTCGAGCATGCACAAAACATAAGCACACATGTTATAACAATAGGGTTGTTGTTTCTCATTTGTATCTTGATTTGCATTTGTTCATTCATTACATTAGGTTCTATGATTAGTGACTAATTGGGCTGCGTATCAATTATCGTGGCAACTATGTATAGAACTTTAACTTAGAATATTTTTTAGACTTCACAGGTTCAGCAGAAGACTTCAGCTGAAGGCTTCGCCAGAAGACTTCATACAACATCCAACAGCAGACCTTGTCTGCACTCATTCAAGCATGACGTGTCCAGTCATCAAGCTTTTAGTGGATTAATTAAATTCAGCCTTTATCAGTTTGAATTTAATTTAAATAAATCCTCTATCAACAATTGAATTCTCAGACACGCCTGTCCAGCTTTTCCGAAAAGCATGAAGACTTTCGCCTCCTGAAAAGTGACAGAGCAGGTGAACAGACTCACACATACAGGCTGAACCAACTATTGCAGGTCTGCAACTCAGATTGCTCACCTGCTAGTTGCTGCAACAACTCTCTGTCATTCCCTGCTCAGTATCAGTGAAGATGAAATCCACAAAGTCAGCTCCATGCATTTAATGCATTCAACCTAATAGAGTTGTTACTCTCTTCGTCTTCTCCAACGGTCTCAAGAATGCGCAGCTATAAATACTGCCATTAAAGTATGAAGAAAATAGTGCTCTGAATATTCCCAACAACATCAAACTTTATACATTCAGTGCATTCAAGAGATTATAAACTGATCAACGAAGTCCTCAACAACAACAAGAATATCTGTATCAACATTTAATCTTTTGCTTCTTATTGTTGTTTCTTCTACTATTCTTCTACACATTGAATATTCTGTTTTGCCCAGATATTCAACTCCCAACCCCCAAACACAAGTCAAATATTTTGTACACAATCCATTGGACTTCTTTGTAATAGAACTAATGAAAAACATAGTGCACATTTAAATCCAAGGTTCACTGCCTTGGTGGTGGACGTAGCACTCTTTATAATGCGAACCATCTCAAAATACTTGTGTTCTTACCTTACTGTTGCTTACTACTCTATACTGTTTCATATCTCTTTACTTATCGCTTCAGCTGCAAACTTGAGTATTCAGCAAAGTCTACCAGTAGTGCTTCACTGGCAGACTTGAACTGTCTTCCTTACAAGACTTCCGCTACTTCAATATTTTCAATGGATTACAAGTACTTGTTTTAGGAATTTATACGAAAAGTTTTAAGTGTTAAATAAGCTATTCAACCCCCCCCCTTCTAGCTTATTCTTGTGCCCTTTGGGACTAACAATTGGTATTAGAGCTTAACTCTTCGAAAACTAGTTTTTCCAAGATTAATCTCGTAAGAGATAAGATCTAATGGCACAAACACACTACATACTACCTACATCAAATACGAATCACGTCCCAATATTGGACGAAGGCCATTTCGATGTATGGAAGGATAAGGTAATGCATTTTATGAATTCTATTAACAGGTTATGGAAATGCGTACTAGCAGGACGTCATGTACCAATGAAGGTAAATCTTTTGGCATCCCTCACTGGAAATCCTGTTGAAGTACCAAAAGAAGAATCAGAGTGGACTGAGGATGATAGAAAGCTAGTAGAGCTAGATAGTAAAGCTATCAACATCATAACTAGCCCACTAGACACCAGCACTTGCTAACAAGTTATTCGGTGTACTTCTGCAAAAGAGATGTCGGAAGCTCTTGCCGAATACTTGGAAGGAGACCAAGAAACAAGAGACAATAGAAAATACACCTTCATCCAACAATTCCATTCTTTCAAGAAGGATCCCAAGGAGACCTTGAGACAAGCGTACGATCGCTTCAACGAGGTAATAAATAACTGTTTTTCTCTTGGTAAAACTTATGATAAAAAGGAAATGATCATGAGATTTCTAGGCTCCCTAGGTAGTCTGTGGCATGTTAAGACTACCGCCATGAAGGAATCTAAGAACTTAAACGAAATGATTCTCCGTAGTCTTTACGCAAGTTTAAAGGTTTACGAGCTCGAAGTTAGTCAAGCTCTAGAGCATGACAAGCAATTCAAAACCCCGTCCTTGCCAGCCATGGTTCAAGAAAAAACTCCAGTTGAAAACAAACCTTCTACTTCCTCTTCCTTAATTAGCTCTGTGCCTCTTCATTATCCCAATTCAACTTACATTTTTTGTCTCCTCTCTCTTCGGGAATGAAAAAAGGTGTGAGAAGGAGACAAAAAATTTACCTTTTACATAATAGTCCCTATACTAATTTAAAGGAATTGATATATTTTATATTTGGGCAAAAACACGTGAGAGACAAGTGTACAAATTTAACGGCACAAATTTGACAAAATTGGACGGAAGAACTAATTGCACTTAATGACATAGTACAAGGATCTGATTTTTTCAAATTTAAGTACAGAGACCAATTGCAAAAATGAAAAAAGTTGAGGGACCATTTGGGAAATTCACCCTATTAATAATCAAGTCAAATCTTTTTTTTCTTAATTCATGTGCTGGGTCAATCATGACAATAATTTTTGAATGCAGAGAGTATTTTGTTTCCTTAAGTAGGCTTATCTTATTCATGTTGTAGTAATGAAAGCCATTTGAGATTTTGAGACAAAAGATATTATAACTCATGTAATTCAAGGCAATTAAACTATCCACTAACTTATCAATCTATTAACTATTACTAAAATAGAAGCCGATGCTGCCACGTGACGACTTTCTGTTAAAAATCTATTTTCAAAATGGTAAAATATTTTTTCTTTTTTCAAAATAAATTAGTTTATGATAAATTTTACTGTTAGTTAGGATAAGTTTTTTGGTGGATAGATTTTATCACATTTGATTTCAAAATTTTACGGATAAAGAGTTATTAACAACAATTTTGATATGCGTTTAATATGCTTCTCTGAAAGTGATGGAAGAGTGCCTAAAATAATTTACTAGATGTGCCTTGAAAATGATAGTATAATATGCAAGAGTGCCTAAAATAATCTCCATCACTGTTATTTTCTTTTAATAAATTGCATGCTTCTTTGAACCATGTACTTGAATTGAAGTGTTTTCAGGTCTCCAATTTTTCGATTTAGTTGAATATCAAGGTAATTGTTCTCTCTCTCTCTCTCTCTCTCTCTCTCTCTCCCATTTCTCTCTTTGCCTATTTTTGCTACTACCGACATTTTTGTTTTCTAGTGGACTCGTACGATGAAGCACACGCATTTACCAAAAAGAGGGCTGCAAAGGAGGGTCAGATTCAGATCTTTGTACCTCATTTTGATCACCCTGATGTGATAGTGGGGCAAGGAACGGTTGGAATGGAGATTATGCGTCAATTAAAAGGCCCATTGTATGCCATATTTGTGCCCGTGGGTGGTGGTGGGTTGATAGTTTGTATTGATGCCTATGTAAAAAGGGTTTTGCCAGAGCTTCGTCGCATTTCAACTGTAAATTAATCTTAATTCCTTCTTGATATGAATTATCCAGATTTAACTTTCTGGAAACCGATTCCTTTTCCACCTTTGTTTAGATAGTAAATTTGATTTTTTTTCATTTTCATGGCTGCGAAGGAAATACTTGTATGCTCAGAAATTTCATATAGGACTCTGATGGTTAGAAAATCTTTCTATTCAAAATCCAATGGTCTCCTATCTAGATATATATAGATATTCAATTAAGTAAAGAAAGTGGATCTTGTCAAGACGAGTACTCCATCTAGGCATCTTAGCTAAATTTGAGGATAACATTTTTTGATTACCGACATTTCTCTCTTTGCCTCTTCAATTTTGATTTAGTTGAATCAATAATTATTTAGTTCAATTGAGTGATTGCAATTTATTTTTTAGTTCAATTCAGTTTTCTATGAGCTTAGTCTTAGATGAGAAACATTATTTGCAAAAATAATATTTTAGTATGTTCTATTAATTCAGTTCAGTTTTGAATGAACCATCAACAACATTTTTTTTAGCATATTCTGTTATGGATTATTTGGAATTTATACCCATAGTCAATTATGAATTATTTTAAAGGGTAACTTTTCTAGGAACATGTTTACCGCAAGTCATCACATTGTCTACATTTGGAATGTAGAAAGGGTTTTGATTTTAGAAATCTATTGGAAACGTGTTTTTAGGCCAACTGCTTGGTAAACATGAAATTGATGTTCTTCGACCTATTAATCTATTTTCTTAACAAATAGGATCCTTATACAATATTTCTTTCACCATAACAATAATTGTTCCATGTCCCAAGAGCTTCAGGATCTAGAGGAAAGCAAAAGACTTTTTTATGTAACTCACCAACACAAAATCTTGAACTATAATGATGTAAAATTCACTTCTCAATTTTGAGGCTTCATTTTGCAAACCAAGCTTCTTTGATCTGTATTTTTTTTTTTTGGCTTCTTGAGCATTGAGGATTTTATTTGATATGATTTTAAATGAGTAAAATTATGGATAATGGACTAGAAACAGGTTTTAGGCTGAACTGCCCGGTAAAAAGGGTCGAGAATTCCAGTGCAAACATCCAATTGATATCTATAAACGTGAAATTCATCTTATTCTTATGCAACGAGTTTGTTATTCTCTTGTTAGATTTTCCTACCCATAGGTGTATTAATATGCCACTCTTTCATGACCTCCTCTTAATATGGGACATTGAAGAAGTCATTTGGTCAGCCCGCCACCAACCTAACCTTCACCATGGAAAAGGTCCTCCTTGCTCGCTAACTTTGTTTTTTGTCCAATTAATTGGGAGAAAGTACACCTTTATTGGATACACAAGAACCATAATCTTTCAACGAAACCTCTTTTATCTATAAGATCTCTCTCTCTCGCTCTCTCTCTAAAATTTGTGTTTTCTTTTGGTTTCATGTGTATTGCAAAAATTTTCCTCTCTCTATCTCTCTCTAAAATCTGTGTTTTTTTTTTTTGTGTAGTTCCTTCTATTAGCTTTCTCTTGCATTGAAAATTTGTATTTTTTGGTTCCTTCTATTATTTGAATGGTGAAAAGATTGAATTAACAAAATTTAATGAGACAGAGGGATAACTTTTTACTACTGAAAAGTTGAAATGGTTTTTACTAAATCACGACCCTCCTCAATTTCTTGAATTTGGAGCTTCACATTCAAATAATCTGAAAAGTTGGATGCATAAGAAAACCATCTTTAATCATGTTCAGTATTAGTATTGCTAACTTTGGAATTTTGTCTCTTGAGCAGTTATGTATGTCCATGGAAAGTTCCAAAAGGAATCCCCATTTCGGAGTTTGATAGCTAACATGTCATTGCAGCTTCCATCTCCAATTTGAAACTCCCTAGCCAAATGCACTGGCGTTGGCATAAATTTTTGCACCCTAAAACCCATTTGGTTGACATACCATTGCCTTGAACTTTGAAGATGAGATAGACTATTGGCATGGGAGGATAGGTAATTTGGTCTAATGTCTTAGCATAGCTTTTTATTTTCCCAAATGGGTCTTGGAAGTCGAAACGACTTTCGGCCAAGGGATTCTAAGTCAAAAATTGTTTTGTTTTGTTTTTAATAATGATTACTCTTATCTTTACAGGTATGTGAACAAAACTAAGTTTGTAAATCTTACATTGACCACATATAGTAGTTTTTCTCATTTTATGTTGTGATCCTGGCTTTCATTGTTCCATTAACGGTTTGAACAAGACGCGGAAGCTGAGATAGAGGAAATAAACGGAGGTAAGGAAATGCATTGTTCAAATGGCTACATTTGCACATCAAATTAAGTGAATGTTTTATGTTTTAATAGTTTTCTTTTGGTTACCGAATTCTGACATAGGCTTTGCGCTTGGAAAGATAAGCTCATAGCGAGGAATGTACAAGCAAAAGACGACCAAAGAAGGAAAAGTGCACCCAGGTTGCAAAAATGATTTTTGGTTGAGTAGTTGCCTATGTGATGAATTTGGGTTTTATGAGCTGATCGATATGCTGGATATGTCATTAGTTTCTCACTCTTTTTTTCTTCTTTTTTGGAAATTACATGTTCAGCTATTTGTTTTTGGGAAAAAAATGTTTAAATTTGAGGTTTATAATTTTGTGCTTGGTATGACATATATATTAAATCCGAATATGTTCGAGAGTGTTCGTCACATGAATGTGTAATGCAAATTTTTATTTTTTGTCTCTCTACTTTTACCATAAATTCATTAAGGTTACTTTTTTTTCACACTAATAATTATATTTGGCCTGGGCATTCAATAAGTCACTCGAGCCCTTTTCGTCCACTATGTCATTCAGAAATCTTTTAGATGACAAAAGTTCTTTTACTGATGTTTGAATATGATTCATTTGGTCTCTTATGTTGTTGTTTTTTCCCTCCTTAGTCATGATATTATTGTTAAAAAAGCTAATCAATTTTGTTCAATATGGCAAAAATACCTTCACGTGTCTTCTTAGTGCTTCTTTTGATTTTCAAACTCTACTCTGCCTCAAATTATTAGTCCAACTCTGTTCTCTCTCTTAGTTGCCACTATCATGCGTCACTCAAGAAATTACTGGTTGAATCATAAAAAATAATCTTTATGAGAGGAAATAAAAAATATATAGAGAGAATGATCAATTGACTTCAAAAACAAAACTATGACAAAATTTATCACATTCTAGTTGCACAACTGTCATTTTATCAATGCCTCATTGAAATATTACATGTATTTTTGGATCTTACGATATTTTTACCTAAAAAGACAATGCTCATTTCAACTAATAAATGTCATTCTTATTATGCAGTTAATCCAATGTAGTTAAAAGATTAAGTTTCAAAACAAACCGTGCATCGCACGGGTATTAACCTAGTATATAAATACTTTAACCCCAACCTTAACAGATGAAGATATATTGAACTAGAGATTTAGTGTTTGCTCTACTGGTTAGAACACTCACTCCCCTTGTATTTGTTCCCATGGTCGAATCTCGTTGGGGGATTTGGTTAAATTTAGGGAATAAAAAAAAAGATATATTGAACTTTTTGGATTAATCTTGAATAAGACGATAAATTTTTTGTCATCGTCGTTGGTTGCACTGCCCTAGTCTCTTTTATGTAATTTATTTTTATATTTGATTATCATATTTTATCATTTTAGAGCCTACAATTAATTTAAGGCAGACCCCCCCCCCAAGTGTCGGGACCAGCCCAATTTACAATTAATAGTGTAAAAGGGAAAAGAAGGAAATAAAAAATCATTTTATCTTTAATATATGGGAAAACTACACAATTGGTCCCTGTCGTTTCTGATTTTTTTTTTTTTTGCTTTTTGTTCTTGTACAAAAATTTGTTTCCCAGTGGCCCTCGTACCAACCAATTTAAACAGAGTTGGTCATTCCGTTTAGTTCCATTATTTGTTTCATGTTAAATCAATACACATGCATTTCACATGCATTTTGGGTATGGTAAAATAGTCATTGCTTCTTTTGAAAGGGACCAATTGTGTAATGACAATAATTTTTGCTACTATTATTTTTGTATGGATTGTTTAAATAATAATAAATTATTAAAATATGTGTTCAATATTAAAAAGTTATTAGGGTTCTAGTTAGTCTATAATTCATTTTTTTTATCAAATTATATTTTATGCATGTCCACCTCAACCTTTATAAGAAACCTTATTTTTTCTTATTTTCTTAATAAAACAAAAAATATATTTTCTAATAATGATGATTATTATAGTATAACTTTGATAATTTTAAATTTGCCAACTATAATACTATAACTTAATAATTCTATTTTAATATTGTTCAAAAACTAATTGTATTTTAATTGAAATAAATATCAGACAGTTGGGATACTCTAGTTGGAGCTCAGGTAGTAAGACGATGGCGAGATGGATTCCCAATGGTGAGATCCAAGTTGACTTCGCCGGCGCCGTCGATGGTGAGGTCGAGCTCGGGTGGTCGTCTAGGATGGAGAGATGGATTCCCAATGAAACAACCTGTTGTTGGGTACGTCAGATACAATAAGAGGAGTAAATTTCCCTTTACCTACTATCATAATCGTCATGGATCAAGAAAGCTTGAAAGGGAATTCCGAGAGCCCAAGTGGGGATGCCGGCTATGTCTTTCAATTAGCCCAAGTTTTAGGAGCTCACCAAGCTTGTCTACCACGAAGGCAGCGGCGGAACCAGTACTGAGACCAAGGACCATGCCACTACTAACGTATTCGACAGCTTTGTCGGCGGCGAGTTTCTTGAAGTCGTCTTCGGTTAAAGGAGGGGAAGGGGATGAGAAAGCCTTGATAGTGCAAAAATTGGAAGAGGTTGTGCGAAGGTTGAGGGATGGGGATGTTAGGATGCGGCGGGTGGTGGTGCTGGCAGCGTTGTGGGGGTGGTGGAGGGAAAATGAATGAGGAGAGAGGAAGGATATGGTGGCCATGGATAAGAGAGAGATAGAGAGATAGAGAGAAAGATGAGGGGGAGGGGTTGATTAATCTGTTGAAAGACTTCTTATGTTTTAAAATTGCTCCCTATACTTTTAAGACAATGACTATTTTACACTTCCATAAATGCATGTGCGTGTTAACAACCAAAAGTTGACAGAAGGACCAACGGTGTAAAATTTTCAGTTCATGGACCATTTGCGAGATGCATGGAAGAATTGCAAAAAAAAAACTCTAAACTACATGGACCAATTGTGTAGTTTGCCGTTAATATATTTGTACGTTCATATAATATTTTTTACTTTAAATATTGCGGTTAATCTACCATATTCTGAGATCTATTGTTGCAAGTACCACTTTTTAACGAACCAATAATCATTTACATATATTTTAGATATGAGAAACAATCTCAAGCTTTGAACGAAAAGTATTTAAGATCATAATTTCAAACGTGTGTAGCTCCCTTG
Organism: Codonopsis lanceolata; assembly: GCA_013146195.2. NCBI lineage: Eukaryota > Viridiplantae > Streptophyta > Magnoliopsida > Asterales > Campanulaceae > Codonopsis > Codonopsis lanceolata. The sequence continues at coordinate 5,930 of JABEVN020000404.1, read as the reverse complement.
TGTTATACGGATCCCATCTATTACTCAAGGCTTTCGTAAGAACGCCTTATTTGTGTAGTATTACAAGTTTATTCTTTAAAACAAACCATAGATTAGAAATAATATGGACTAATTATAACTATAGATTGGGTACATACTACATATAACTATTTTGATTGGTTTGGGTGTAGTAGAAGATTTAAAAGGAAAATAAAAATCAATGAGAACAAGTTACATTTTAATCTCTGAATGTTTCTCTAGTTACAATTCAGTCCCACAGATCCCATAAGTTACAGATTACCCCTCTTTAATTAGGTTCCAATATAGCTCGAACATGTTATTAAATTATTGGTATTGAATATTGATAAATGAAAGTCCTGTTGATGACGTATAAATTGGATGAATGATGGGCAGCGTTTCAATTTGGTAGGTTTGTATTGATTCCAAGGTAAGAGGGTTTGTATTGATTCCAAGGTATGAGACTTTCTACCGTATCTAGTTATTTTTGAATCCTATGGTTTCTTTCGAAAAATGTGGTACAATGTTAACTTCACTTTGTACAAATGAGCCTATGAAAATTGATTTGTGTTAACTTAAATATTATTTGAAATATAAAAAAAATATGAATCAAGCATATGAGTCTATATAGTCAACTTTGATTTTCGAATTATTGTTATTGTTTATTGTTCTTGGATTTGGTTGTGGAATTTGGAAAGTTATGAAAGTATTTTTATCGAACATGGGTAATGCTAGGACCACTCGAATAACATTCAATTTTAGATACCAAATGATGTGGCATCTTATGTGTCATATTGTTAACATAACTTTTTAACTTATAGTGGAGCCCATAAAATACCAAATAAGATGACACATTGGAAATCACATCATTTGGTACACAAATTTGAGTGCTAATTGAGTGGCTCTAGCATTACTCTATCGAACATCGAACCTTGGACGAGTTTTAGCGATACTATGACAACTTTTGTACTAGTCACAGCCGTACTATGACATTATGGACGAATCACAACGGTATCCTGACAGATGAGTCACAGCGATATTTCGATAACTTCTGGACAAGTTATAATATTATTGTAACAATTTGGATGTTTACTGTAACCGTTGTCAACAAGACCACAATTTTATTCATGTGTTTAATGGAGTGGTCTGACTAGTATAGGACGGGGGTATAATCGACTAGCTCTAAACCGAATATTGATTTAGAAATTATATGAAATTATTGTTTAAGTTACTTGTCTTTTAGAAATTGTTTAAGTTACTCTCTCTCTCTCTCTCTCAACAAATACGTACAAACGGCGGCCGGTTCCTTCTGTGTTTGCAGAGCCACCGCTGTCCGGTCGGAATCAAACCCCAACCCCTGAAAAACCCTTTTATTAACAGAGTAGAGCCACTAGAAAAGCTTATCAAGACGGCTGCGACTACTACTGTAAGCCATACGAGTTGCAGGAAGGTGGGGAGACTGGTAGTGGAGAGAATGGCAATGGGGTTAACATCCCAAACGGGTGGTTTTAGAAAGCCCCCTGCTGCGGCTTTTCCTCTTTCTTGGTTATGCCATTCTTGTCCTTCTCGCTCTATTTGGTCTTTCTCCATTAAAGCCCACAGCAGGCGGCAAGTTATCAAGCTCCATACTGCAAAAGAACCTCGTCATGTGCTTCTTCAGCGGTTGAACAATAGCTCAAATTGCAGCAATGTCTTGTCAGAGCGAAGTCATTGAAAGAATATTTTCCTCACTGATTTCCTTTGATACAATCAGTATATATACAATAGTAATAGCCGAACATAAGGCAATTGGCTAATAATTAGGAAACTAATAATCTAGGTTGATTGACATATATCTACCATATATTTAAGAGACTAACATATATCTATACTATATTTAACACACCCCCACAGTCGAAGCGGGAGGTTGACGAACATTGAGACTGTCCCGAAAGTCTTCAAACAATACTTGCGGAAGACCTTTGGTGAAGATATCCGCAACTTGATAACGCGACGGCACATGAAGAACACGGACTTGTCCTCGTGCAACCTTCTCTCGGACAAAGTGAATATCCATTTCAATATGTTTTGTGCGTTGATGTTGAACTGGATTTCCCGATAAATAAATAGCACTGACATTGTCGCAATAAACAAGAGTAGCCTTTGTAATCGGAAAATGCAACTCTAAGAGAAGGTTCCGAAGCCAACATGATTCAGATACAACATTTGCCACCCCTCGATACTCGGCCTCGGCACTGGAGCGGGACAATGTGGGTTGTCGTTTAGACGACCAAGATACCAAATTGTCACCCAAAAATACACAATAACCCGACGTAGAACGCCTCGTATCAGCGCACCCACCCCAATCTGCATCAGTATAAGAAACAAGAGTAGAAAAAGAAGACGGGTATAGGTGAAGCCCATGATCTAATGTACCCTGAACATACCGAAGAACCCGCTTAAGAGCAGACATATGATCAACTCTCGGATCATGCATATGTAGGCAAACCTGCTGAACGGCATAAGAGATATCTGGCCGTGTGAAAGTGAGATATTGGAGAGCCCCTGCAAGACTCCGATAGAGAAAGGGATCAGCAAATGGAGCACCAGATGTAGCACTGATCTTTGACTTGGTGTCAACCGGAGTAGAAGATGGTTTACAGGAAGACATTCCTGCACGCTCAATTATTTCTTCGGCATACTTGCGTTGTGAAAGAAACATACCGCCTCTATGGCGAGTCACAGCAATTCCCAGAAAATGATTCAGAGGACCGAGATCTTTCATAGCAAACTCAGAACTAAGAAGATCCATTATTGAACATCGTAGAGCATCAGACGAAGCTGTGAGAATTATATCATCAACATATAATAAAAGGTAAGCCACATTGGACCCTTTGCTGTAAATGAATAGAGAGTTGTCACATCTGCTGTTAGTAAACCCAATAGACAACACATAATCAGCAAAACGCTTATACCAAGCTCGTGGTGCCTGCTTAAGACCATACAAAGACTTACGTAACAGACAAACATAATCAGGATGCGTACGATCCCTGTATCCCAATGGTTGATGCATATACACTGTTTCCTGAAGCTCACCATGAAGAAAGGCATTTTTGACATCTAATTGATGAATCGACCATGCCTGTGAGAGAGAAAGACTAAGAACAGTACGAATCGTTGCCGGCTTCACCACCGGACTAAAAGTTTCTCCACAATCAATACCAACCCGCTGTGTTTTTCCATCACCTACAAGACGGGCTTTATACCTCTCAAACGCACCATTAGATTTGAATTTATGAGCAAAAATCCACATCGATCGAATAACATTCACATCAGGTGGACGGGGCACCAATTCCCACATCTTATTTTTAATAAGAGCATTATATTCATCATCCATGGCCATTTTCCAATTTGGATCACGAAGGGCCGCTATTGGGTTACGAGGTAAAGGAGACCTCGCAACCTCGGTCAACATGGAATATTTTGGATTGGGTTTAAAAATGCCATGTTGACTGCGGGTCACCATTGTGGGCTGTTGGAAAGGAATAGGAGGAGGAGGTGGGGCGATGGAACTGGATTGTATTTGGGCTTGAGGAGAAAGAGGGAAATCAGGTGGTGGGCCAGCATGTGGGAAAGGCCCAGAGGGCGGTGGAGAAAAACTGGAAGGAGTAGGAACCGATTGGGCCTGCTGGTGGGAGAAGCGGTCAGTTGGTGTGTGGGTTCCAGTGTTGGGCTGGGCTGTAGGATGTAAGGAAGGTGTGTTTGGCTGGGCTTGCTGTGAAGCTTGAGCAGAATTGTGGAGATGGTGAATTATATAGGGAGATAATCCATCATCAAGAAAATCATATGAGTGAGCTGTTGGGGAATGAAGTGTAGCAAAAGGAAAGGTATGCTCATCAAAAATGACATGACGACAAATAATGATTTTATTAGAAGATAAATCAAAACATTTGTAGCCACGATGGTTTGGAGGAAAACCCAAAAACACACACGGAGTAGATCGAGGTTACAATTTATTAATTGTTGTAGATGGGAAAAGAGGATAACATAAGCAACCAAATACCCGTAAATGAGAATAAGAGGGAACCCTTTTGTAAAGAATTTCTAAAGGGGATTTATTGCCTAACAATTTACTTGGAAGAACATTAAGAAGATAAGTTGCCATTTGCAATGCATGATGCCAAAACGAAGGAGGAAGAGAGGAATGAGCAAGGAGAGTACGACTGATATTATTGATAGTACGAATTTTTCGTTCGGCTTTTCCATTTTGAGATGAAGTGTGGGGACAAGAGAGACGGAATGACATGCCCTGAGTTTTACAAAAATCCCAAAATGGACCATTATCAAACTCCCTCCCATTATCACATTGCATGGTTTTGATATTACGTTCAAATTGGGTGGCAATGTGGGCTTTAAATGCTAAGAAAGTGTTATACACATCTGATTTCCTAGCCAAAGGAAAAGTCCACAAATAGTTAGAATAATCATCCAACAATAATACATAATATCGATGTCCCGAAGAACTCAAAATAGGAGATGACCAAATATCACTATGAATAATATCAAAAGGCATAGTTGTACGAGAAGTAGAGGCAGCAAACGGCAATTTGATATGTTTTCCAAGAACACAAGAACCACAAATACTAGAACTAGAAAGCCTATTACAATTAATGCTTTTATTTTGCCTAAGAGCATCTAAGATAGGAGCCCCCGGATGACCCAAACGATCATGCCAAAGCCGAGGAGAGATGGCTGCAAAGGTAGAAGAAGCTTGATTGTAGAGAGAAGATGTAAGAGGATAGAGGTCGCCCCGGCTATCACATCTCATTATTGGCATCCCCGTCCGAAAATCCTTCACGGAAAAACCAAAAGGATCAAACTCGACAGACACAGAATTATCAGTTGTAAACTTACGAACTGAAATGAGATTTTTAATGAGTTTAGGAGCATGAAGAACATTTTTTAGGGAGAGGGGAGGACTCGGGGGAGAGAGATTAGTGTGACCATAGCCAAGAATTGGAATAGAATGACCATTACCAACAATAATGCCATTATTATGATGATTGCTCAAATTAAAATAAGACGAAAAATTACCAGAAGAGGACGTCATATGAGACGTAGCACCGGTGTCCATGTACCATGATGGGTCGGGTTGATTGAGAGACATAGTATGCAATGCAGCCTGGATATCTGTTGGAGCAAAATTAGTGGACTGCCCAATTGAAGATGTCGCATAGGCCTGCTGCTGCTGGTGTGGTCTTGGGCCCAAGACACCGGCCTGCTGATGTTGTAAAGGAGGTCTAGCCCATCCTTGAGTGGGAAATGGACAAGGTGGAATGGCCCAGCCCGGATTCATCCACCCCCATGGAGGATACGCTTGCTGCCAGAAAGGAGACGTCCCCCCTTGCGATGTACCCGAACCTCGGCCTGCATTCTGCCCGCGTCCAGCCTTGCCGCTACCAGAACCACGACCAGCGCCGCCTCCAGAATTACGCCGACCACCATTCTTCCGTCCACGAGTTCGACTCAACACCGTAATTTCGCCCACCAAAATTCCTTCCCTTTGATGCACCAGAATCTGGTAACTGAACAGGAGGTGCATCCGATGAAGCAGCGATCATCACAGACTCAGTGGCTGCCTCCTTAGCCATCCCGGCTTCCTCTAGGACGAGCATGGACCGAGCCTTATAAAAGGGAGGAAGAGGATTGCTCTGTCTGATCAACGTACCCACTCCACGGTACGGCTTCGTAAGACCACCAACCAATTGCAACACCATCCGACTATCCGATACCGGTGCCCCAACATTCTTCAATTGATCAGCAAGAGACTTGAGACACGACAATATCTTTGGCATTCGGGAAATTCTCCATAGAAGTGGTGGAGAATTCTTGTTCAAGCAGCAGCGGCACGAGAATGCTCATTGTCTTGGAATATATCACATAATCTATTCCAA
>JABEVN020000403.1:0-32621 GCA_013146195.2 Codonopsis lanceolata | reverse complement strand
TTAATAATTTGGAAATATCGGCCACTGTCTTTGGTGGAGCATTCTCGATCACGGGCAATTTGGCAGGATGTACCAAAAAATTTCCATCTAGAGCCTTGCCTTGCTCGGGGCCTCCATCGGCGCTTGACTCCTCGAAATCCACGCATATTTATAGTTGCGGGCAAACCACCGTGAGGTATCGGCATAGGAGGGGCACATGAGATCCCAGTAACCCCGGCGGTTTGAGAATCCCCCGACTGCGCCACAGAGCTGGCGCCCAGCGACTGCAGCGGCTTGTGCTGACGGTTGATGCGTCTTTTTTCGCTTGAGAGCAATGTGAATGATAAGCTCGCTTAGGAGAAGGAGTTCTATGTCGAGCATAGGGCCCTTGGTGATCATGAGCAGCGACTATGAGCCTGGATCGCCGGGGGTGAAGAAACGAAATCGTGGGATGCAGGCGGTGGCGTCGTCGAGTCGGCCAGATTGGCCGAATCTTCCACCACTCGTGGTCCCGACCTTGAATGAACTGCAGGAACAACCACAGTGGCCAGCCTTGCTACTGCAGTTTGCTCGTGGCCGCTTAGAACCACAATGCGTGTGGTTGAGAATGAACAACCGGGGGATTCATCTGATTACCCGATGCACGAGAAATGCGGCGTGGGCTTGGAAGCGGAACAAAGCGGGCAAGGTCGACTCGATGGGCGATGGTGGCTTGCCCATTGCGATCAACACAAATTAAGGCGATGCGTTTGGCCCAAGTAAATAGCTGTTGTCGTAAAGCCTCCTCACGAAACTCATGAGCTAAACCAAGCTGCTTTACAGCACTTCTAGCCAACGAATCAACTTGGCCCAGCGTTGATTAAGCTAATGGCGTGCGTCGTAGAGCGAAGGGACATTGTTTCGGTACTTGATTGAGGTGGGATTCGGTGCACCTCCTCCCTACATTGCCACTTCCCAGTTGACAGGTTCTCTGCCATTGTTAAAGCTCCGAAAGAACAATATCCAAAGTTACAATCTTAATGCCGAAACTCTTTCGGCGATGGAACCAAGCGATCGTCCAGAAATGCGGATGCTTGAATAAGCCATCATTACACGGCTTTCAACGTGTGCGTAGATCCTGGCTTCAACTCTACGCAATATGAATAAACAAGCGTGGCTGGGCGGGGGCACTCCTGCAAAGGCCCTCCGGCGTGTAAATCGGTATACAAATAAACAATGAAGTAAGCAATTTGGCGAGTTTTGGCTAGAGAATCGGTGTGTGCATACCTCTCCATATTTTGCCAAGCTTTTATATGCGTAGGAAGGCATAACATGGATAACCATGAATAACCACCCATGATTGGCATTAGCGCCCATGATCTCTATTAACCACCCATAAATGTCATTAACTACCCCACACGGTCATGGTCTTTAATGAGAAACGCATTTAACTAGCCCACTAATAGCGGCGGATCATCGAGAGAATTATTGTTGGCTAAGGTTCTTGCTTTCGGGTGTGCCCACCCTCGGCTAATACCTTGATCTTTCAGGACATGAATGTCCTCACGATAGTAACTCTTACTAACGAAGACGGCGATCATGCTCGCTAATCAATTTGCTCGTTTAGCGAGAGCCCCATTTCGCGAGTACCTTACGACAAAAGCTAAGGTTTTACCCGCTTACTTGCGTAACACCTTTGCTCGCTTTCTCGGAGGAAACACACGTTTGACACGTGGCTCATGGCTTGGGCCTATTGGGCCAAGCAGTTCACTATCCAACCTAACCTGAAAATTACCAGACCCGAACAGTTAACATTTTTTGGTTGAAACAAGTAACCTGTTTCAATCCCCCAAAAAATGAGCCGAGTCGGGTAACCAATTACACAATTTTTTACTTGATAGTTTTTATTATATGAATGTATGGATTTTTGGTGGAAAATTAACATTAAGACGGGTTGAAAACCGTTTAAACCTGATTCATATTATCTTGACCCATCTCGACCCGTTTAATATTTAAATTATAATGGGTTATGAAGAGTTTCGTCACATTAGCCGTCCCAACCCACCCAATTGATAGACATAACTTGTATCTTAATTTCAGAAATCAAACATGTGATAACTTAAACTTTGACCACACATGTCAAACTATGAAATACTAATGAATCACTATTTAAGTTGGAATGAAAAACTCAAACCAAAAAATATGATATTGAATTGGGGGTTACAACAACAAAAATATGGAATCGACACGAGAGATGAGCAGAAATACAAAAATACGTATTTATTTTTCCTTTTTTAGGTGAAGTTAATGTTTTTGTAATTTTGAACAATTTTTTGTTAAGAGAAATAAATGCTTTATAATTCTTGTATTTTTTTTTTTGATGATTTTGTGTTAATGAGTAACTGGACGTCATTGGACGTACATGCTAATTTATTGTCTACTCATATATGCACATGTTATTAAATAGACACTTACTCGTCTATCCATTTAAACTCATTGCACATATGAGCGCCGCTCATACTCACCTGTTTACCACCTCTATATTCAACAAAACGAAACAAGTATACAACATAATTGAATCGTTTATTTGTGTCGATCTTTCTTGGAGGAAAACTCATTTCTTATATATATATATATATATATATATATAATACTTTATTGATGAATTTTGTGGTTTAATTTTGTTAACTTTTAGGGCTTTAATTGTTAAAATTGAAATACAAAAAACTAAATAAAGGGTTTACAAAGTTGTAATTACTTAATAATTGTTGGTAGACTGTACGTGCATGTTAATTTGTTATGATTAGTTCCTCTTTTTGGTTTAAAAATTAAAAAGTGTTTTGTAAGTTTGCTGAGGAAGACTAGACAGGTTCTTAAAAAGGGAATATTGCTGCGTTGTCACACCAATGATTTGGAGGAATCTTTTTCTATGAAGCTTAAAGAATTTGGTGTTTTTTAATTTCTTCTCTCGTTATAATCCTATATACAATTGAGTCGGTTTATTGATTAAGACTATCCGGCGGTTGGGATCGATTCTGAATATAGGATTCAACTGATGAGCCAGTTACGAATAATTTCTTACAAATAACTCTAGCTCCTTAATTATGAGTTAAGTTCAAATTGTCTTCAATTACCAGTTTGAGCAATTTAACCCCTTAGTTATGAGTTATTTATATTTTCATATATACTAACACTTCAAGATATATTGTTACTGTGTTATAGGCACGAGCACAAAGTTTAGCCTCACTGCAATATTGTAGATACGATAATAGTTTACATTGTGACCTTCAACTACCATTTAAAGCAAATGTATTCCATCAATTACGTAATATTTTTTTTATCTAATATAAACTGACACTTCAACATATACTGTAACTGTCTATGGTCTATGATATGGACACGAAGTTCTAGTTTCGAGCTAACTGGCCTCACTGCAATATTGTAGACGTGATATTATGGTACAATAATAATGTAATTCAATTATCTTATTGACATGGATAGTAAGCATATTACCCACATTAATAATGAGAATTGATCGCACATTACCAAGAATAGCACTCTCTTATTTTAATTACCGTCCTCGTTTTTTTTTTATCTGTTCTTAACTAATTATTATTTTTGAAAACTTTCATTTTTAGAAATATAATTTACCAATATATTCTTACTTTTTTTACTTATTTTAATTATGACTATATGCTCAAAGGTATTAAAGAAAATCACACATTTTAGTAATATTTACAATACAATCAATATTTTTTTTTAAACGATGTGTTAAATAAAAAAATACCATAATTTGAAAACAGATGAAATAATAATAAAGCTCCAAACATGTACTTCAAAAAATCAAAAAACGTGTAAGTCCTCAAAGAAAAGAGGAAATTTGAAAAATGTATGGTTGAATTTGTTGTAGAAAGAAAAGTCCAAACATGTGTGTTGGAATAGAACATAGCGGAAAAAGTTTAATGGGAAGAGAATAGTAGATTTTATATTAATAATAGTTATAGATTAGATCTTCGTGTCTGTTTCGTTAATTAAAACGACAACGTCTAAATAGAAGGTACGATTTTTAAAAATGTTACAGTTGAGGGGTATATTATTTCAAGTGGTAGTTGAGGGCGCTATTCGAACTCGACCCATAGTAACGGGGGGTTATTTGTAAGGAGTTATTTATAATTGACATATGAACGTTTGATTTTGTGGTGAAATCAACCCCCATGGTCACATAGTGTCAGTCAATCAATTGAGCTCTATTGTGAGATTATATTAATGTAAGATTGATGTTTTGTAAGGGGTAATGGCTTAAAAGATTAATCTCAGGGTGTGACTGCTCATAATATTAATTGTAGGAGGTGACTTTGTAAAAATGATTAGGGTGAGAGAAAATAGAGAGTTAAAAGTGGATAACTACTCTCACACATGTAAATGTGAGAGTGAATCCCAACCATTAAATTTTTTAAGATAATTTAATTTCAACCTCTAAATAGCTTTAGTCAATTACACATGTGTAAGAATGAGCTCTATTGTAATATATGCTCAAGTGCATTAAAGAAAACCACACATTTCAGTAATATTTATAATACAATCAATATTTTGTTTCTTAAACGATGTGTTAAATAAAAAAATACCATAATTAGAAAACTGAGGGAATAATAATATAGCTCCAATCGATGTACTTCAAAAAACAAAAAACGTGTAAGTCCTCAAAGAAAAGAGGAAACTTGAAAGATGTGCGGTTGAATTTGTTGTACAAAGGAAAGTCCAAACATGTGTGTTGGAATAGTACACAGCGGAAAAAGTTTAACGGGAAGAGAATAGTAGATTTTATATTAACCATAGTTATAGACTAGATCTTCGTGTCTGTGTCTGTGGCATTTTATCAGTATATCTGATTTCGTCAATTGAAACGACAATGTCTGAAATGAACGTACGATTTTTTAAAATGTTACAGTTGAGGGGTATAATATTTCAAGTGGTAGTTGAGGGGCGCTATTCGAACTCGATGTTGGGTGCAAAAACGCAACACGGGCAAGAATACCCGGTCAAACAAGTAATAGGGTGATAAAGTAGAGTGTCGATCCCACGATGAAGCAATTTGGTTGTTTTTAATGAGTACCAAGCACGTTGCAATTTTGACTATATTTAGACGATCGATTTTGAGTGAATTAACTAATTAATTAAGCTAAAACAGGAAATTAAATAAAGCAATATTAAAATGAGGTTGACTTTAATGAGAGAGGATCTAGGGTTTTGACTTTCAATTGGCTCTTCCGTTGTGATTTAATAAGGGGTTGCTATTAAAACTATTCTATTTTTTTGGAAGTCGGGGATTCAAAAATCACCGTTAAGGGCTTTCGCTTCGTATAACGATGTTAATTAACGGCATAAATTCACGGGCTTTCGCTACGTATGAATTTATTCAATTAATCACTTCTAAACACAAAACCCCAATTGACTATCTTAAAGAGGATTAATAACTTAGACTAACCCAACCCAAAAACAACTATGTTGTATTTTCCAAAATTACAAAATCATTTTCATGTATCAAGTAATTTTTAAAATCATGTATTAGGTAATCAATTCAATACAAGCATTAAGAACACAACATAATACTCAAAAAAATAGTGAATAGAAATTAATAACAAAACCCCAAATTTAAATCACAACATCAAGCCAATATATATCAAAACTCTAGGCAATTAATTTAGTTCATAATGCTAAGAAGGTAAATCAAATCGTCAATGAAAAATATTGACATTAAATAAAAATAGAGATTAAAGTGCACAATACTTTACAATAAAGGAGATGATTGAAGTTCCTTAGCTTCCTCGGCTTGATCAACAATGGGGTAGAAAATGAAAGAAAAGGAAATGAATGGAAATTGGCGGCTGCTCCTCTTGTTGTGCTTCCAGTTCACTTCCCTGTTCCTTTCAGATTTTGTTTCCAGCCTCCTTGTTGTCCGAAAATTAGATGCCCCAAATTAATTCAAAGTTGCTAGGGCATTAAGGGGCAATTTTGAAAGAGTAAAAGAGGTTTCGGGGCAAAAAGGGGAAAGAAATGGGGTTTGGGTCACGGCTGGGAAGCGGGTCAACTAGGAGAAAAGGCGCGAGTTGGCCCAGGGTTGGTGGGTGAGGGAGTGTGAGGGTAAGTGGGCTGGGGAGGCGGCAGGTGAGTCGGATGGGCACGGGTTGACTTGGATCCGTCTGGGAGACACGCGGGTCAGCACAAAGGAGCGGGGGTGATGTGGCGATTTCTGGGCTTGACAACACATTAATGAAAGGGAACCGGTGCCCCTGGACTTCTGATCTGAGCGCTGGTTCCTCTTGTTTCCAGAATAATACTCCGGTGCCCCTAATTTCTGAATTTGGCTGGAAAAGTCCTTCTTCTCCCAGACTTTGCAGATAAGTCCACCGTTAACTCTGTTAGCTTGCTGCACATTGAAATACTTGACGGAATTTGACGGCAAGCATCAAAACTCAACATTGAAGCCCAGAATTGCCTCGATTTGCACGTAGAGCTATAAAAACTCAAATATCTCTTAGATACCTACATGAAGCATAAAATACATAAAAATAGGCTCTCAAATGCAATTAATTATCAACCAAAGCTCAAAATCATCAATAAAAATTCCGAAAAATAATGAAAATAATATAAAATTATAAGCTTATCACTCGACTCATAGTTGCGGGGGGTTATTTGTAAGGAGTTATATATAACTGACATATAAATGTTTGATTTTGCGACGAATCAACCCCCATGGTTACATAGTGTCAGTCAATCAATTGAGCTCTAATGTGAGATTATATTAATGTAAGATTAATGTTTTGTAAGGGGTAACGACTTAAAAGATTAATCTCAGTGTGTGACAACTCATAATATTAATTGTAGGAGGTGACTTTGTAATAAGGATTAGGGTGAGAGAAAATAGAGAGTAAAAAGTGGATAATGTGAGAGTGAATCCCAATCATTAAATTTTTAAAGATAATTTAATCTCAACCTCTAAATAGCTTTAGTCAATTGCACATGTGTAAGAATGAACTCTATTGTAATATATGCTCAAGTGTATTGAAGAAAAGCACACATTTCAGTAATATTTATAATACAATCAATATTTTTTTCTTAAACGATGTGTTAAATAAAAAAAATACAATAATTTGAAAACGGAGGGAATAATAATAAAGCTCCAATCGATGTACTTCAAAAAACAAAAAAACGTGTAAGCCCTCAAAGAAAAATGGAAATTTGAAAGATGTGCAGTTGAATTTGTTGTAGAAAGGAAAGTCCAAACATGTGTGTTGGAATAGTACATAGCGGAAAAAGTTTAATGGGAAGAGAATAGTAGATTTTATATTAACAATAGTTATTGACTAAATCTTCGTGTTTGTGCATGTGGCATGTTATCAGTATATCTAATTTCGTTAATTAAAACGACAACATCTAAATAGAAGGTACGATTTTTAAAAAATGTTACAGTTAAGGGGTATATTATTTCAAGTGGTAGTTGAGGGGCGCTATTCGAACTCGTCCCATAGTTGCGGGGGGTTATTTGCAAAGAGTTATATATAACTGACATATGAACGTTTGATTTTGCGGTGGAATCAACCGTCATGGTCACATAGTGTCAGTCAATCAATTGAGCTATATTGTGAGATTATATTAATGTAAGATTGATGTTTTGTAAGGGGTAATGTGTTGTTTCTCATTTGTTTTGATTTGCATATGTTTATACATTACATTAGGTTTTATACATTAGTGGCTAATTGGGTTGCGTATCAATTAGCGTGACATCTGTGTATAAAACTTTGTCATAGAATAGTTTTATAGGCTTCACAGGTTCAGCGGAAGACTTCAACAATGCTTCACCGGAAGACATCATTCAGCATTCAGCATTCAGCATCCAACGGCAGACCTTATTTGCACGTGTTCAAGCATGATGTGTTCAGTTACCAAGTCTCAGTGGATTATTTAAATTCATCCGTTATCAGTTTGAATTTGAATTAATCCATCCCTTGACTTCTCAGACACGCTTGACCAGCTTTCGAAAAGTAAGAAGACTTTCGCCTCTTGAGCGATGTGAGCGGTGAAGCAGCCGACACACTTACATCAGTACCAACTATTGCAGGTTTGATATTCTGATTGTTCACCTACCAACTCCTGCAAAAGCTACTGCACCAACTCCCTGCTCAGTATCAGTGAAGACGAAACCCTCAAGTCAGCTCCATGCATTTAATGCATTCAACCTAATAGAGCTGTTACACTTCGTCTTCTCCAACGGATCTCTCGAATACCCCTGCTATAAATACCATCATTAAAGACTAAAGGATATACACTGAAATCCAACTGTCCAGTCCTGAATTGTTCTGAAATTATCCAACACTTATAGTCTTTATACTCAGTACATTCAAGAGATCATCAACTGATCAAGAAGTCCTCGACAACAATCAAGAAAATCTGCATCAACATTTATCTTAAGCTTCTGATTGTTGTTCTTTAAACTATTCTTCTGCACAATTGAATATCTTGTTTATCTAGATATTCAATTCCCAAACCCCAAATACAAGTAAAATATTTTGTACACGATCCATTTGATATATTCTTTATAATAGAACTAGTGGAAAACATAGTGCACATTTAAATCCAAGGTTGACTACCTTGGTGATGGACGTAGTACTCTTTATAGTGTGAACCATCTCAAAATACTTGTGTTCTTTCATTACTGTTGATTACCTGCTTTGAACTGTTTTATATCTCTTAACTTATTTCTTCAATAGCAAACTTGAGTATTCAGCCAAGTCTACCGGTAGTGCTTCATCGGCAGACTTAAACTGTCTTCCTAACAAGACTTCCGCTACTTCAATCTCTTTAATAGATTGTAAGTGCTTGTTTTAGGAAATTATACGAAAAATTTTTAAGTGTCTAAGAAACTATTCAAACCCCCTTCTAGCTTATTATTGTGCCATTTGGGACTAACATAATGGCGTAAAAGATTAATCTCAGGGTGTGACTACTCATAATATTAATTGTAGGAGGTGACTTTGTAATAAGGATTAGGGTGAGAGAAAATAGAGAGTTAAAAATGGATAACTACTCACACACATGTAAATGTGAGAGTGAATCCCAACCATTTAATTTTTTAATATAATTTAATCTCAACATCTAAATAGTTTTAGTCAATTGCACATGTGTAAGAATGTGCTCTATTGGAATATATGCTCAAAGGTATTAAAGAAAACCACACATTTCAGTAATATTTATAATACAATCAATATTTTTTTCTTAAACGATGTGTTAAATAAAAAATACCATAATTTGAAAACAAAGGGAATAATAATAAAGCTCCAGTCGATGTACTTCAAAAAACAAAAAATGTGTATGTCCTCAAAGAAAAGAGGAAATTTGAAAGATGTGCGGTTGAATTTGTTGTAGAAAGGAAAGTCCAAACATGTGTGTTGGAATAGTACATAGTGGAAAAAGTTTAACGGGAAGAGAATAGTAGATTTTATATTAACAATAGTTATAGAATAGATCTTCGTGTCTGTGCCTGTGGTATGTTATCAGTATATCTGATTTCGTCAATTAAAACGACAACGTCTAAATAGAAGGTACGATTTTTTAAAAATATTACAGTTGAGGGGTATATTATTTCAAGTGGTAGTTGAGGGGCGTTATTCGAACTCAACTCATAGTTGCGGGGGGTTATTTGTAAGGAATTATATATAACTGACATATGAACGTTTGATTTTGCGGCGAAATCAACCCCCATGGTCACATAGTGTCAGTCAATCAATTGAGCTATATTGTGAGATTATATTGATGTAAGATTGATGTTTTGTAAGGGGTAATGACTTAAAAGATTAATCTCAGGGTGTGACTGTTAATAATATTAATTGTCGGAGGTGACTTTATAATAAGGATTAGGGTGAGAGAAAATAGAGAGTTAAAAGTGAATAACTACTCTCACACATGTAAATGTGAAAGTGAATCCCAACCATTAAATTTTTTAAGATAATTTAATCTCAACCTCTAAATAGCTTTAGTCAATTGCACATGTGTAAGAATGAGCTCTATTGTAATATAGATGTTGGGACTCTTGGTTGAAAAGGATATCATTTTCATTTTATTTTATAATATATATGTCATTCAAAAAAGTGTTCACTTTTTAATTTTTATTTGACTTAATTCTCAATTTTATCACTTTATTATAAATTTTTTTTTGTTAATCTCACTCTATTTTTTTCACACTTTAATAACTATATTTTATCAAAAGTATTAATTTGGTTCATAAAATGAATGTCGTTAATTTTGTTGGACGGAAGTTTTTGAAAAGATAGAAATAACCCTTACCTTGGGCACGTGATATTGACGCAGACAAGTTTTCAAAGAAAATATAGAAAGTTCCATATAGTGTATGTGTGTGAGTGTGTATCTCTGAGTATGTGTGTCAGTGTGTGTGTGATTCCCCTCCTCCGCCCCCTCTTCGAATCCTTACATGTTGCCACCATCTTCATCACCCATTCCCTCGACCTCTACATTTTTCTCTCCTCTTCGAAACTATAAAATCATACATGTCCAGCATCAGGACCCAACTCTTCAATTTGGGAATTAGGTTAGTCATTTTCACTATTATTTTTTTTAAAAAAAAATTGTGTTTGTGCGGTTGCTTTGGGGAGGTTGGATGTGTACAAAAAGAAAATGAAGAAACCCAAATGCCAAAACCCTAATAAAGTTGTGATAATAACTAAAGTATATTTAAATTAAAATGTATGGATAAAATCGTAAATGTATTTTTCTTAAAAAATATTATTTTTAAAAATAACAATTATTATATAACGAATAAAAAAGAGGAAAATTATCTGGGAAGTTAGTGAGTAAGAGCATCCCTATTGTCTTTTTTTTTTTTAATTCTTAGACAACTTCCTATGAAGAAGTTGCTTAAAATGCTCCATTGTATATATTCTTCAATGCCAAATAGGAGAGAGATGGAAAAATTCCCAAATAAGAACCTGCAAGAACGTTGGGAAAGGTGAGAAAATGAGGGAAGGGTGGGGGGCCGGGTGGTTTACTGTGAGAGAGGAAGTGGGTTGTCAGTGGGGTGTGTGGGGTGGAGTTGTGTGTGAAGGGTTTTGTTTTTTTAGATGTGTTAAATTTAATATTTTTTGTGTAAAAAGTTATGTAAGAGCACCACCATTGCAAACTTCCTATCTCCTCTTCTTCATAGGAATTGGAAGTTTAGCAATGATGAGTATTCTTTATCATCTTCCTAAACTTGCCAACAAGGAGAGAGAGTCTCCAAGCTTCCAATTTTGGAAGAGAATGCTGGTGGAGGAAGAAGGGAGGATGGGCTGGGCGGTGGCTTGCACGGAGGGAGTCTATTGGGCGCGTGCTGTTCACGCACTGAAGAGGGAAGTGAGGGGATTGGATGGTGGGGCCCCCTGTCTGATTTGTGGAGAAAAACAGCCATTATTTGGCTTTATTTTTTTTACTTTTTCAAAAAATTGATGTTTACTTTGGCCTTTTTTTTTCAATAAATTTTTTTTTCGTTCTTCCCTATAAATACATCACCTTAATCTTTTTCATTTTTCCCGCAACTTCTTTATCATTATGTATTTTTTTTTTCAATTTTAACGTTTTATGTAATTTTTTATTTATGTTATTTTACGAGTTATGTATAATATGTATTTTATTGATAATTTATTAATTAAATTAAAAATTATTTAATTTGTGAGTAATTTATTATTTATAAATTAATTAATGTCTTTATTTATAATTTAATTAATTAATTAATTTATACGAAATATTTAAATATAAAATATATAAAATAAAGTTAAATAAATTTATTTGTTTGAGAAATATAAAAATAAGATTGAAGTGTAAAGTTAATGAGGTGGCAGTGGGACCCAACTAAGAAGATGTATAAGAAGATTAGCATTGGGAAGATATATTTTTAAATGGAATAAGAAGAGAAAAATATGTATATGACAGTGGGACCCGGCTAAGAAGATGATATAGGAAGATTAGTATTGAAGATGCTCTAAGAATAGTATATAATGAGAAGATTTATTCTAAAATTTATTTTTAAATATATAAGAAGAAAAAAATGTATAGATAATAATGAGACTCAGTTAAGAAGTTGTATCAAGAAGTTACACATCACCGAGGATGCTTTAATAGATATAAATCGTTAATTGATACAGTGAATTTGAATGTTGGATATTTTCTGCTGACATTAGTGTCAGGGAAATTATTTGCTTTACTGTTACTGATCAGCAGAGGCACCATGTGAGACAATAATTGAACTCAATATTTGAAAGTGAAAGATGGTTATATTTTGGAATTTTGAAGCAAGTCAAGAAGCGGAACAACGTGCTTCAGATAATAGAGTTTGAAAGTAATTTTTTTTAAACGATATTTTTGTAGTTAATTGGTAATAAAATACTCTCTATTTTGGGTAAAAAAGTAAATATTTCATTTTATCATATTTTATTTGAAGAGTTATTTTCAAAATTAATGCATAAACATGTAATTTTATTATTAATGGACAAATAAAAGGGTTATTTTTTTAAAAATGTTTGACTTTCAAACAAGTACTCCTTGCACAGAATGGATGGAGTAATACTTTTATGATTTAATTTTTAAAAAATAGACTCTTTAAGTGAAATATTTCAAAATAGAATAATGAACTTTTTACCCAAAATTACCACAATATGCAATATTCTTATTCATTAGGTAATTTAGACATATATATATATATATATATATATATATATATATAATGACAAAAGTATAATTCTCTCTTCAAAATCACACTTTTGAATTTTTGACTTTTGAGTTATTATTCCACTCTTTCTCTCTCATGTCTTCTCCATATTTTATCTATCATCACCACCATCTCCTCTCTTTTAATTATGTTTAAAAATTTTTCTCTCTTTAAACAAAAAAATAGTAACTAAAACAAAAATAATAGTTCCGGAGTCAAGAAACAAAAATATAAGAGGTTAGTAAAATAAAAATAATTTATGGAATAAGTCACTATAAAAATATATGTTACAAAATCAACAAAACAAAAATAATTTAATGCGGATGTTAGTAAAATAAAATAATTTACGGAACAAAATTTTAATAAAAGTAATCATTCAAAATTTGATGGAACAAAAATAATAGTTACGGAGTCAATAAAAAACAATTTAAACTGAGGTTACTAAAATAATTTCGTTATTTTTTATTTTAGCATATTTTCTTATCATAAATTTATTTATTCATAAAATACAAATATAATTTAATAAAAGTAATCATTCAAAATGAAGAACTTATTTGAGTTCAAATTTTATTTGTAGGGTGGAAAAAAAATTCAATTTTGTTCGAAGACATTCAAAGTTTTTAAATAGTATAAAGTGTTCATGGTTGTCAAGTCATGAGTTGACATTTAAAATTAGTGCTCCAGTAATGCTATTGAGAAACATTGACCATACTGTAGGGTTGTGCAATGGAACATAACTAAGCATCATAAATCTTGGGGATTATATTATTGAAACAAAATTTTGAAAGGAAACAATGTTGGAGAAAAGGTTTTAATCCTAAAATTGTCATTAACTCCATCCGATATAAGACTATCTTTCATGTTCCAAAGAAGACAATTACCATTGTTGGTATTATATATAATAACAATTAACAAGTGTTAAAATCAATAATAACATGTAGCTGTATGTCTCTTTTTAAAGAAACTAAATATTGATATGCGGTGAAAAAAAATAGTGATATAACTCTTTATTCCCTCGTTAATTATATCAAGGGCAATGGTGGTAGTAATACTTATTAGTACCCTTACTAAAAAAATAGTTGACTAATATTTTTAATATTAATTGTACTTTAATATTTGTTTGATTAGTGATATACCCTTACTTATTTGTTTTACTTTTTTTATAAGAATTTTTTTAAAATTTTGTTTCCGTAAATTATTTTATTTTACTAACATCCGCATTAAATTATTTATGTTTTGTTGATTCTGTAACTTATATTTTTATAGTGGCTTGTTCCATAAATTATTTTTATATTACTAACTTCTTATATTTTTGTTTTCTTGACTCCGAAACTATTATTTTTGTTTTAGTTACTATTTTTTTTTTATTTGAAGAGAAAAAAAATGTTTAAACATAATTAAATAGTAGTATAACTCTTTATTCATATTTCATTCCAAATCATCGTTATTGATTTTGATACTATATATTGGAATAGTTTTGGAATTAAAAATATCAGTCCACTATTTTTTAGTAAGGGTACTAATAAGTATTAATACCACCATTGCCCTTGATATAATTAATGAGGGAATAAAGAGTTTTTTCTGATAACATAGATTATAAAACATGTGATTCATAGTACCTTTAATTTACGTGCTTTGTGATTTAAAAAAAAAACTATGTTTTCATTTCAGAATATAAGACTCGGCTATTTTTTATGCTGATTATTAATGTAATTATACAAATCTATTATTATTATTTGGGGGGAAACCATTTTTTTAATGCAATGTGCAATTTGAGGAAACCAATGTTAACGATGTAAAAATTATTGAGATAAAATGTACTCCTCCGTCCCGAAATTATCGTTTAGGTTGATTTTGTGCATGGTTTAAGAAAACACATTTAAATATGATTGTTAATATTAGTTTGATATGTAGTTTATTTTAAAACTCATGTGTATGCGATCCATAATTAAAATAATATGAAAAAATAATGATAAAATGGTAAAATTATTATTCTAAAAAATAAAGTTTCAAACAAGTTTATTATTTTGAAACAAACGAAAAAGAAAACATGACAATACTTTTAGAAGGAGTACCAAATTCCATAAAGTTTCGGCCCACTTTGGTTAACAAACATTAATTACATGAACTTTTTAAAAAGGTATTTTCGACAATTATTGAATTAATTTGGTCTTCTTCCCTCACATATATGTATCGTAAATTTTAGGGTGCAACCACTGTGGTTGCATCTTAAAACACTATTTATACAAAATTGTAAATTTTTTTAAAAATACTTTTAAAAAGTTTTAACTCCAATTATCACTCTCTATAACCCTGTAAATTAGTGACATCATTCAACTAACAAACCTAACTATCAATATATTTCATTTTTTTTATTTCTATTTACCTACCGCAATCAAAATAAAATATATATACTTTAAATTTTAAATTTTATAAAAAATATATTATTATATGTTTTGATTATTTCAATTACTTTTATTTAAATGAAGTCGTGTTACGCATTTTATTATTACCAATGTACTCATAATTTTATGTTATATATAATAGAAAAAATGAATGATAAGTGCATAAGAAAATACTAATTCAATAAAAATAGGGATTATGGAAGCAAATCATCAAATGAGATGCACAAATTATCATATATATAAGGACACACCGTTAAGAAGAATACAGTATTTGGTAAAACACACCTAATATTTTGGGGGTGAATTAGCTAATTTTAGGGATAGAGTGTCCACTATGAGTCTCGAGGGAAGAAAAAAACTCTTAAAAAGATTTTAGGGTGATGGTAAAAGGACCATTGTGGGTCTTAGGCTCGAGTTCTAGATTCTACCACTTATCGAGTTCTTCTTGTCTTAGAGCATCTCTAATGATTCACTCTATATCTCCCTCTAGCTACCTCGTTTTTTGTTCCTTTTACACTTTTTTAACACTCTAAAAAAATTTTCACTCCAGTAATCACTCTCTATACAATCCCTTAAAACCTTAAATCTCTTTCATCACAACTAACAAACTTAACTATCATCATATTTTTCATCCTTTTTATTTATATTTTCTCAACACAATTGGAATGAAATATTTATATTTTATATTATATATTCTATATGAAAAAAATATTGTATTTTTTAATTATTTCGATTACTTTCATCTAAAAATATATGTTATTTTAATGGTCAATTTATGTTTATAATACATTATTATTATTATTATTATTATTATTATTATTATTATTATTATTATTATTATTATTATTTTATCATCTCATATATTAAGAACACACGACAAATGATTTCCTTTGGTTGAAAAGAATTCACAATTAATAGACAAATTTCATAAAAAAATAGATATCTTTCAATTTGATTAATAGAACAAGTTTACGATAATAATGTAATACGATAATAATGCAAAAAAATAATATATGTATATCAGTAGCTTGCAATGGTAGGAAAATTTAAGATGACAAAGTTAGTATAATTAAAGGAAACCACATATTATATTGCTAATATTTATTTTAAAGTCAATTACTTTTTTTAAACTGTGTGATAGCTCAAAGAGAACAATTATTTGAAAATGGAGGAAGTATATGTTTTAATAAGTTTTAAAACTACTTTTATCTCAAAATATATATCAATCTAAAGGGAAATTTATGTTTAAAATATAGTTTTATTATTATCTAAACATAACTCCTACCGAAGAAAAGAAAATAATTTTTTAGCACCAAATAAAACATATTAAATTAATAATAATTTTGTCCGAAATGGAAGAAGTATTTTTTACATTTTATCTTCTATTGAAATAATTTTTTGTTTTAAGAAATTCAATTATTTTTATCTAAAAAAATATTTGTTTACAAAACTAATTATTTTGCTATAATCTCAATTAAATCTCTCTATTTAAAAAATATATGTAAATAACAAACATGGGCATTATGCACATGAGAGGGTTGGACACAAAAAAAAAGTCACTATTCATGCTAAGAGTCCCTCTAAATTTAGAGGAATGTTTAGTTGGTTTTAGAGGAAGAGGGTGAGGTAGAGGATCCATTGTGGGATCAAGTGTGGCTAAAAAACTCTAAAAATGGTTTAGAGTGTTCATAAAAGTCATCCATTGTGGATGCTCTTAGGCTCGAGTTCTAGATTCTACGACTTATCAAGTTCTAGCCCAATTCAATCCCAAGTCTGTTAGCCTAGAAGCAAGATGACAGTCGATTAGTGAATCCCTTGGAAATTCTTCCCAGAAAGTAAATTTGCGTCTCTCTGGTGCTTGCAAAAGTTCTTCTTTCTTTTTTCCTTGTAAGGTTGTAAAGGATTTGTAGACTTTCCTTGGCTTTTTCCTATTCTTCTATTTGGGATCGATTGAAAGATAGTCGGAGATGGGAATTATAATTAACCGGTCAGAAACGGTAATATTGTTGATGTGATATTATCGTAGAATAATAATGTACTTTGAAGGTTATATACCACAAGTTTGTTATCTAAAAATCAGGCCCGGTTTTAGAGGGGTTCAACATAACCGACGGAACAGAGCCCCCAATTTAAGATGACCCAAATTTATAGATATAGGCTAATTTTTATTATGTATAAAGTAAATAATGTATTTAAAGTACATAAAATTTCCTTTGGCTCAATGGATTGGCTCAATGGATTGGTAGTGATAAATTGATAATGAAGTAGAGGTCAATAGTTCAAGTCCCACTAATGCTAATTTTGGTTTTTTTCTTTTTGGGTGTACGGTTAATTATTAAATTTTATTTAATGCATATTATATCATATATTTCCTCGTTTTGTGTAAATAATCGCATATACTATTTTGTTTACGTAAATAATCATTTTAAAAAATATGTTTATAATTTTTTCATAATCTTTCATCTTTATCCTCCAATTGCATTGTAAGTATAATGGTTGTGGTTAAGTATTTTTATTTATTTATTACCAACTTCAATACTACTTATATCTTTTAAATTATAAAAAGTTAAAAAATTGTTCGTCTAAAAACCTATTTTCCAAAAACCTACTTATATGCTAATTTTGGTTTTTTTCTTTTTGGGTGTACGGTTAATTATTAAATTTTATTTAATGCATATTATATCATATATTTCCTTGTTTTGGGTAAATAATCTCATATACTATTTTGTTTACGTAAATAATCATTTTAAAAAATATGCTTATAATTTTTTCATAATCTTTCATCTTTATCCTCCAATTGCATTGTAAGTATAATGGTTGTGGTTAAGTATTTTTATTTATTTATTACCAACTTCAATACTACTTATATCTTTTAAATTATAAAAAGTCAAAAAGTTGTTCGTCTAAAACTCTATTTTTATAATGTTTCAAGAGCCCTTTTTTTCTTTTCGATCTGGACCCCAAAAAGTTCAGGACCGGCCTTGTTAAAAATAATCATGAGTTACCTCGTGCGAATTTGAACTTTGAGCGAAGCGAAAGACTTTTTGCTTAAGCTGCGATGTTCGTATGTCACGATCAACAATCCTGCAAGTCTCTCTTGTTGGATGGATATCACGTAGCATGAATATCAATCTCTGGTTCACACCGCAAATTCAAGTCTCTCGATGGTTAGGCTAGAAGGAGTATTTTGTGAGATAGAATATAGGAGAGAGAGAAAGTAGGATAGCCAAGAAGACGTATTCTTCTTGTTAGGCGTGTAGTTGCATAGGGTTTTATTCATTAATTGTCCTGTTTATATTATTATACAAGAGCTCTATTTCTTGTAGGTTAAGTTAAGTTAATCCCGAAACCCTTCGAATTAGGAAACTAATTAACCTTTAATAATATAAATACATTCCATGTGAGCGGAAGTAAATAATCGGGCTACAAGCCCAATTGCTAACACCTCCCACTCGCACACACAGGCTCAACTCTCTTACCACATTGTATCATCAAAACCCGTTAAACACTGCCTCTTCATACCAGAATGAAGTGTGCAACATGACGAGAAAGATAAAGGATGAAGCGCTATACCAAATCACCATCTGACCAGCATAAAATGTCCTTGTTAGAAAACAAAACTCGTCTATACCCCAAACCATATATATATACATCAATTTAAGCATCCTCAATCCCTTGAGAGTGGTGCTTACCTCAACATGTTTGTGTATCAAGATCAATCTATTGAACCGTATGTTCAATATGATCGCCATGGTATTGAAACACAAAAAATAGAGATGTATATCATATTATCTTCCTTAGACACTCATATCAATCACTCTTGGTTAACTGCTTTCCTAGCAATGCTTGTATGTGCATAGCCCATTGGTCGGCATGCCAAAGTAGCATCATCAACGTACAAGTTCATGGTATAGTTCTAAGTTAAATATGGTATAATCGTGATCTGGATTTGATCACTAGAACTCACACAGTGATGAAGCAAGGATCATTCAATCATTTTTTTTGTCGCATTTATAGTCACATACAGTATGATGTGTATGCTATGGCGGAACTCCCACACGAAGTAGGCATGTCATGCTCAAACGTCGTACGAACCTTAGTCTAGTCGCCCTTCGGGCATCTAACCTGAGTACTCAAAACCAGTCACTCTTTTAGTGGCTCTTTTAAGATCTCACATTCAGACTTTTTTTTTCCGATATAAAGTCAACCTTTATAAATGGTCTTATCTTGGTCGTATGTCAAGGCGATAAATGTAATGTCATTTGTGCACCTCCCTTCGTATGTGCAAAAGACTTTTACTATCTCAACTTGCTCGCCCACCTAGCGACAAGGTGAATTACCCGTGTGAGAGGACCAATTCAATATTCACGACATCTTTTTAATCAAAATATAGATGCTACACAATTTCATATTAAGCCATCCAATTAACACATAAAAGGAAAATAATGAAACTGCATTTTATTCAAACGATAATGAAAATAATAATCAAATGTCAACAAAAGTGTTCTCAGAATAAATATCAAATCCTACGAAGCCTTTGATCCAACATATGATCCTGAAAGATCTCTCTAGCTAGAAGCTTAGTCATAGGGTTAACCAATATGTTTTTAGTAGGAATATATTCTAGAACAACTTTCTTTTCTGCAACTATGTCTCTAGTAAAATGATACTTGATATTAATGTGTTTCTTCTTCCCATGATACTTGGGATCTTTAGTGTAACCTAAAACAGTCATGCTATCACAAGCAATGACTATAGGACGATCCACATGCGTCGTAACTGTGAGTGCCCCGGGGTTTCTCGTATTTCATCCTCCCTTGTTTAGGGGAAAATAAAATTCAAGAAACACAACGCTTTTTTCATTCCATCTTCCCTTATTTAGGGAAAAACGAAATTAAAAGAATAAAAAAAAACGTTGTAAAGAGCGCGTGGAATACGTCTGGCCTCATTGTGGACTCAAGATGTGATAAACAGAGTCGCCATCTTTATTTTAAGGAAAAACAAAGAAAAACCAAAATGCAATCAGATTTGTAAAAGGGTTCGAAGGCTAAGTTACGAGGTGGGAAGGTGTTAGGCACCCAACTCGTCCTTTTGGTCTCAAAAACAAGTTTTTTTTAGCCAAATACGCTTTTATTATATTTATTTAACAGGTAAAATAAAGTATTTAAATATACATATATGCACATATATTATTACAAACTTGCAACGGTCTCCTTTTGGAAGTTACGAATACATTTATAAATATTTGGCCATAATAATGGCTCTTTTTAGTGCTATTTCTTATAGAAATTCGGGCAGCATAACTGCTTATTTTTATTACATGGGGCAGGCCTAAATAACACTTTTTAGTAAATAAAAATTTATAGCCTACCTTTTGAAGCTTGTGGGCTTGATCTCGTACCAACTAGCTTCTAGTAGATTTTAGGGTGCACTCGCTCTGTCCTTCTGGGAGAGGGAGTCTTTTTGCTGTTGTTTTGTTGTTGAGAAGATTCGGGCAGAGTAACTACTTCCGAAAGTTGCTTTTAGGCCTCGAGAACCGGGCGGAACAACTGATTGCTTTTTTGCTGTTGTTTACTTTCTAATGGCAGAAATCGGGCAAAGCAACTTCTTGTTTTTTGTGGATTTGACTTCTGGATTCGAGCAGGGCAACTGCTCTTTTTTGGGATTTTTGGATCGGTGGAATAGGTCAGAATCCTAGCAGGGCAGCTAGGTTTCATGTTGGCTGGTTGGTTTTGTGTTTGGGGGAGATTTGACGAAGCTTTGGGGTTAGAGGAGGAAATTCTCTCGGCGCTCTCTCAGAACTCACTGCGTTGTTTCTTAACTGCGTGTTTAACTGTGTGTGTTTTTGCGGAGTGCGCAGAGTTAATTTTCCCAAGCCGAGCCTCTTTATGTATAGGCTGAGATTGAGATTCCTTCGTCGTTAAGTTTTCTCTTTCTGTGCTTCATCAGCTTGTACCGCGCGCTTGAGAGATTGTACATCAGGCAAACTGTAACAGTGCACATGGCACTATTAGGCGCTACCCATGGAGGGTCTGGACGCCGCGCCAGGTAGGGCTATGGGTGGAGCCAGAGGGTCTTTTTAGGCTCCTTTTTGACACTTTGGCCCCCTGCATTTCACTGTTTACGCATCCTGCTTTTTCTTTTGCATTTTAAACCCTGTAGCTTGACATTCGTTAGTGTTTTAACATGTCTTGATATTTATGTCATGTCATATACCAGGGGTGTCTACAGAGCCCCTCAACGTTGGAATTTACAGGTAACCCGAAGCTTACCGAGTAAACGAACATCGTTGATCAGAAATAGAGTCCCAAATTTCGTGGAAATTATAATGGGGAGTAATGCAAGAGGTAGCATTTATAATGCAACAGTTTATAAGGTGCAGTTCAAATCTCACATACCCTAGACATATTTAGTCGGTTAAAGCAGGTTATCATAGCTTTTAAACAGATATGCAATTACATGCTCTAATGGTCGGACCTATCGAAATAGGCTGCCTACGTATCCTTTATAAAAGGAATCAGACCAAATGTAGTTCGGCCTCAGCAAACAAACAAGTTACGATGTGGAAAGATAGTTGCAATATCCATTACAGCCTAGTGAAAATAACGCACATCAAAATGCAATATCCATTGCATTACCACAGAAATCACATGCAATATCCATTGCATCGCAAAGATCAGATGCAATATCCATTGAATTGCCACAAACACAAATGCAATATCCATTGCATTATCACATAAACAGATGCAATATCCATTGCATCGTCATAAACCCAAATGCAATATCCATTGCATTATCACAATACCAAATGCAATATCCATTGCATTAACGCAAAGACCAGATGTAATATCCATTGCATCGTTATCACACTAAATGCAATATCCATTGCATTTTCGCAACACTAAATGTAATATCCATTGCATTATCACAAACCTAGATGCAATATTCATTGCAGCGTAACAACACCAAATGCAATATCCATTGCATTATCGCAACATTAAATGCAATATCCATTGCATTTCAACACTAGACGCAATATCCATTGTATCGCCACAAAACCAAATGCAATATCCATTGCATTACCACAAAATCAAATGTAATATCTATTGCATTGCCATAACACTAAATGTAATATCCATTGCATTATTAGAAAATTAGATGCCGATATCCATCGCATTATATCAAGACAGGATGCAATATCCATTACACTGTCACAAGACTATCACCAAAGCTGATGTAATATATATTGTATTATCGAGCAAGCCCAAAGCAAATTCAGATGTAATATTCATTACATCATCCACAGCGAGACCAGATACAGATCCAGATGCAATATTCATTGCATCCAACTGGAACCTAAGGCCAAAACTCATGCAATATCCATTGCATTATCACAACGCTAGATGCGATATCCATCGCATTGCCACTAGACCATCATCAAAGCTGATGCAATATCCATTGCATTATCACAAAACTTGTTACCAGATTTGATGCAATATCCATTGCATTATCACAAAGCTAACACGATATCCGATGTAATATTCATTGCATCACCATAAAACCTCACGCAAAATATCTGATGCAATATTCATTGCATTGCTATAAAACTCATGAAATTCGATGCAATATTCATTGCATCTTCACGAAACTTGATGTGAGATTCGATGTAATATTCATTACATCACTAACAGAGAAAGTGTATGAAGACATCTGATGCAATATCCATTGTGTCATTACAGGCTGATAAAAGATCATATGCAATATCTATTGCATCTCCATGAGACTTATTACAAGGACTAGATGTAAAATTTCATGTGATATCAAGAGTAAACGTAGGCATAAAGGGTAAATGCAGGGATCTGATGCAATATTCATTGCATTACTAACAGAGCAACTACAACAATATATCTGATGCAATATTAATTGCATCATTTTTAGACTACCGCCACACCGGATGTAATATATATTGCATTACCTTGAGAAAGACATTGATTTAGACCGTAATATTCGTTGCAAATTGAGCGAGAATTAATTAATCTTTTATAAGCACACTGTACCATTTGGCTGGTAGGTGAAAAGACTGAGGTTGTCGCTTTATTGGGGTTTATTCGAAGCTTCGGTCACAAACATAGGAGGTATGATGTACATGTTTTGGTTTCTGGTATCTGGTGGGGTTTCTTAATGAATAAATGGACGCCTCCTATTTCTTTTTCTTTTGACTTGGTAACAAAATATCATGGTTTTTGACAAAGCAAGTAAGGAGGGTTTTAAAAACTGGGCCCATATGAGGAGATAACATGACGGTCAAGCAGCAAGATCTGATAGGACCTAGGGAAACTAGCATGATGCTAAAGCGAAACAAAGAGTTCAACCCTGTAAGTGGAGTTTTGAACCTTTGGTATTCTGGACAGACCGGTGGATAGCTAGTCTGGCATCAAAAGGCAGGTAGGGGCAAAGTGCATCCAAACCAATTCGCCTAGCTTGTAGAAATCATGGGGGACCCCGTGGTAATGTATCAATTCTGCACTATGTTATGCGTGATAACCTTGGATTCAATTTTTTTCAAAAATCTCCTAACTGGAATATCTTCTGTTATGATTAACAAAATCACGGCTCAGGGAACATGGGATAAGAGATTTCATGGACGAAATTCATGAGTTTGGTGGGAAAAAGGCCCAAGGTGACTCAATCAACAAATTCTTCAATATGGGATATGAAAGCCCCTAGCATACTCAATTGATACGTTTTTATGAATGGAGAATAACCCTAGAAGTCAATGGAGGGAAAGCCCCTTGGTGGACTTTTCTCTTCTTCTTCTCTTTTTTTTTCTTTCTTTTTTTTTTTGTTTGAAGAGAGAATCAAAAGCACAGGATACGAGAATGACTCTAATGAATAAGAACGAGAGTGAAGATTCATAGTTCACTTTATTGCCGAGTATCACCAGGTTTGGTGGGTTATGGACCCTACTTGGTAATTATCTTTTTGATGTTTTTGCGTGTTTTAGTAGGGAGTCCATCTTTGACTCAGATCACATTATAACTGATTGAAGCAGAGCTGTTGATCATGACTGGTTCAGGATGTACTGTTTAAGTTTTTGGGGATAGATTGGTTTTGAGGTTATTGGTTGGAAGGTCTTTTCATGGAAAAAGTGATCAATAATTTGATCGTTGGTTGTCTTTTTAGGTTGTGGGTTCTAGATGGACCATTTGGCTTTTGGTTTGAGTATGGTAGACTTTGTGGCTTTGACTTTGGGTATGGCTTGGGCTTTGGGTATGGTGGGCCTCTTTTTTTTTTATTCACATCTAAAAAGGTGTATGTGTTGATTTTTCCCAAGAAACCCCAAATTAGTTTGGGCAAGAGGGAGAAATGGACAAATGATGAACTTTGCTCCAAAGATTTTTTTTCTTCTCTCTCTCTTTTTTCTTTCTTTTTTTTTTCTTCTTTTTCGGAGCATCATCATAGCGGTTGGGGAAATCTCTCCTTTTGGGACAAAAAGATATCATTCTTGGTGGATAAAAAGGTGACACAGCCCCAGTTTTGGAAAATTGGATCATGGGGATAGTTTGACTGGGGATGTCGAAAGGTCTTATTTTCAGTAGGGGTTTCGGTGTAAGGCGATCTTGAAAAAGGGTTCCAGTTCTTTTTTTTTTTTTTTGAGGGGTTTTGATGTTTATGGTAGGAAGCCCCAGTATGCTACCAACAGCTCGGCCGCAATGGGTGATTCTGATCAAGACGACTTGCCTGCTTTGGATTTCATATGTTCTTAATAGTTTGCGGGTCCATATCTTCCGGGATGACTCATTATTAACTCGTGTAGGTTTTAAGTATTTTTAAGCGAGTCAACTTATCAACCTTAGAAGAAAACCTGTCCAGGGATCCTCGGAAATAGGTGACCTGAAAAAGAAAAGATATATAGAAAATCTACAAAAACTGATGCTGAGTTGAAAAAAATTGTTTCCTGAAGATTTTATTTGGTAAAAAGAAGTTCAAAGGTAAAAGAGTTTTTAGAGGTGTATACAAAAGGGTATTCTAGGGTTCTTATGAGTCTCAAAGGCTTCCCCTTGTCCTTTCCTGAGTGACTAACAACTTCTTGTACTGATGTTTTGCCCTTATTCAAGTTTTTCTCTGGCGATGCTCGATCATTGTTCAACATACTACTTTTGTCATAAAACCTTTCTTTTCTGAAGATGAATAGATGACCATAGAGTAAGATTATTTTTCTTAAACTAGTCCTGGTTGGCTGATTTGATCATGCTGATTTAGGGATGTGGCTTCTCAATGACCTGGCCATCAATAAGATCTTGAATGACACTTTTGAACATATAACACTTGTCGGTGGGGTGGCCACTGCTACGATGATACTCGCAATACTGAGAGTGGTTCCATGTGTCTGATAGCTGTTTTGGAGGTTTGTAATTTTCCATTGGTTTCAGGACCCCTCGTGTCATTAAACCTTGTAATATTATGGACATTGGGGCATACAATTCATCGTAATGCCTTCTGTTTCCTTTGTAAGGTCCTATGAAGCTTCTGTTAGTAGCACTACTTCCCTCAACAGAATTGACAGACTGACCTGTCCCATATGACCATGGCACATTACTGTACTTATCAATCGGGATTCTTTCAACAACGTTGACTTCTTCCGTAGATTCCTCCTCCAATTCAGAGCAAAATAAACTTTGAGGTATATCAATTTCTAGGGACCCGCTACGTATTTATTCATCAATGCGATTTCCTATTTCAATAATGGCATTGAAATCACCGTAGGGAAGATACCTCATGCGTTCAAGATAAATTGGCTGGAGGTTTTTTATAAATAGTCGGGCTGATTCAAATGGATCAGGCTTGTCTAAATTCTGGGCAACTTTCTTCTTCCATCTGGCTGCAAATTCTGCAAATGCTTTATTTTCCTTTTGGGTGCATGTCTCAAGGTCTCTTTTATTTTCAGCGGTGGTATTGTCTTTGTAACTCTTTAGGAATTCTTCTGTTATTTGGTCCCAAGTTCCCATGGTGCTATTATCTACTAGCATTAACCATTGCTTAGCAGTCCCTATTAAGGTAAGGTGGAAATTAGAGGCCATAGCTTCAAAACTTGCCCCTCTTGACTGCATGCCGGTAGAATAAGATTTTAGGTGAGAGATAGGGCATCTAGTCCCATCGAATTTTTCTATATCGAGCATTTTGAATTTTGATGGTAGTACGGCTGAAGGTTGCAGTGTTAATGCTCGCGTAGAAAATTCTCCTTTGTTTAGAACTTTGAGCATCATATCTTTTAGGTTCTCCATGTCTGCCTTTATTTTGGTGGGAGGAGGTGCTGGGTCTGGTTTTATTTCTTGTTGTGGCATTAGGTATGGATTTTGATGAGGTATTTGGTATGGATTTTGGTAAGGATTACGAGAAGGTAGGTTATTTCTTGGTCTTTGGGTTTTGGTATATGTTGGAAGGATTTTGAGGAGGTGGGTTATTTGCAGGTGTTGGTTTTTGGTATATGTTGGAAGGATTTTGAGGAGGTGGTTTATTGGTAATTTCTTCCTGACGACCAAAATCATTGATTGGTAGATAGGTCGTTACTTGGCCTGGTTGGGTATAGCTTCTGGGGTCCATATACGATTTGTTTTGGAGTGGGTTGGTGATGGGAAATGAAAGACCACTTGGATTTTGGGGTATATGGGTGTTTAGGAAAGGATATGATCACTACAAGAAAAGTGACTATTTGTGACCCCTATTATTTGGGAAGGCTAAAAAACGGTCACAAATACTCTTTTTTGGGAAGGGAAAATTAACCGTCACAATTACTTAGTATTTGGGATGGTTGTGTAATAGCCCTCCCAAATACCTGTTGTTTTTGGGACGCTTGTGCATCCCCGTGCTAAATTCACTCTTTGGTTCCATGTCTTAATATAATGATATATTAATTAAATATATTTCCCCCTATATTTCACTCTCCCGCGTTCATCTCCCGCGATTTCCCCAAAATTTCCACCATCGTATATAAGTTTTCTCCAAATTCACGGGGGCTAGGTTTCCCAAAATTTAGTCTCCACACACTCTCTCGTTCTCTCTCTCTGTTGTTCCTTCTCTGCTACAGATTTGTGAAGCTATTCTCGTCTCTTGTTGCTTCTCTCCACACAGGTATTTCTCTTTCACTATCTCTCTCTTTCTGTCTCCCTATTTCTTGTTTGTCTCTCCTCAATTTCCTTCTCATTCGTACATAATTGCAGCATATATACCAATACCATTCTCTCTGTCGTCATCACTACATCCCTCAATTTTCATCATCGACACCGACCGTACCGCTTAACTCAACAGCCTCTCTTAAGGTATGCCCCACCCCCACTCTTTGTCGTATGTTTGTATTTGTGTTGTGTGTTATAGTGCTATACTACTTGTTAAATGATAGGGTACTATTTTTCTTCATGTACCTTGGTGAACTTGTGATTTAAGAACAAAGTGAATGATTGCTCCTAAAATTTGACCCCTAATTTTGAAAAACATTTACTACTACAATAAGTATGACCCCTTAGTTTCGCTTTTAAGGACGGCTCCGATTGGTTTTGGGGTCGCTTTTTACCTATGTCCGATTTCGACGAGAATGCGCAGATTGCTGAAAGTCTAAATGTAGATAGCTCTAATGCAATTATGGGTTGATGATAAAATTAAAAGTATTAAATGGAGAATAGATTTAAAAAGATGAATTTGTTCTTTACAAATGCCGACAAATGATGTGGGAAGCAATTAAACCCACCCATTTTAGAGATGGTCTAAGTTGAAGGTCAAAGTGAAAGGATCGCCTAGACTCTAGTGGATTGTGTTGATGATAATGAAATGGTGTTCGCCCTGGCGCCAAGATGTGAAAGGAGATAGAGATGCAAAAATGATGATGCCTCTTAACCGGCTTCCGCTTCTTGCTTGAGTATGAAGCTCCTATTTTTGAGTTTACCACCTTCATTACGTGACCAATTGATGACTCTTTGGGCCCCGCCCTTTACATTTTACGCCGCCTCTCTTGTTCTTTTCTCGCTCCTTCCTTATTCTCACTCAGCAACCATCATCCAACTCCAAGATACAGGTCGCATGAAACTCAATATAAACAAACACATAAACGACTTGATTACTTTAACCTCTTATACATTCATAAACCAACAAGTTTTGATTTTTTTTCCAATTGCTAAGCATCGTAAGACATATACGCTTATCGAGAATAGCCCCACTACCCAATATCCGTCATCCGTCCAAAGAACATCACTTGTTTCACCACTATGCTAATAAAATTTCCATTCTATTCCATTCAAAAGCATGTACCCCATTGGTTTTTTCATTGTGTACCTTTTTACAAAGAGAAATCTTTGATATGAGGATGCTGAGATTCCAATTTATGATAATCTACCCTTTCTTACAACAGAGTTGAACAAGTACTAATCTAAGAACCCGAGAGGACTTTGGTAAGGGTATCCTGCAATGATGCAACCGACTCTCGGCAGACTTTGCTGCACAACCGATCCCCACTTTAACACGGTGTTCATCAAGAGGTAACCTCGATCGTAGGCTATTTTCCTAGCCGCAACTCAAACAAATAGGATAACTATTGAATCAAGTTATGATGTTAATGACAAGTAATCAAAAATGCAAAGAATCAATGCCACTGGAATAGAATTCTACCAAGATGACCGATAGACCCTCCAAAGTTAGCCCCTCGATGAAACGGGTGAAAGGGCAGCGTCATTTCTCCCAAGAACCATCATCTCACCTAAGTTCGAATCTCGCATGCCCGGATAATATTTAAGATTGCTGCCTCATTTCTTGGGAATAAGAAACAGCCTTTTGGGACAAATAACATGGGTAAGATTTAAAATCCCCATCTGTTTTTTCAACATAGTACCTTTATAAAGGACAAATCAAAAATCGCCATGAGCTTAAGCCTCCATTGTAAAACAAATGTGTGCTTGTGTATAAAACTTTGAAATTACCGTAATGCCTACTTCATTAAAGCCTCTATAATTTTTGTCTTCATTCATATTTTTGATCAAGTTCAAAAATTACCCGACCAAAGTTGAAACGCTAATAACTATGACCAAACCAATAAAATAAGCAATTTACATCCGCTTCTTAGAAATGTGGGATTCGGTTCAAACCTAAATGGCAACAAGGGCCGGTACCGTTGATTGCGACCCATAGATTCGGCCCAGCCAAGAAAATCACTGTGAAAATCAACTTTGTGGAAGTATAACGGTAACGGCAAACACATCATTATAAACAAATAAAAGCATTAACATAAATATTTGTAAAAAGCAGGAAAAGCTCTTAACATCTATTAAATTTGCGAGCCAAACATGATTAGGCAATCACATCGAAATTACATGCGGTAATGGTAGCAATTTTCCTTTGGAATCTCTTCTTGCGAGAGAAGAGTCACCAACTGCAAATATTAGTGGGTGGCCCTTAACCCGAAGAGTTTCATCTGTCTGCTGCTTCCCCTAGCATTGAGGGAAGATTAAGGGGCCAAGCGGAGGGTTCCAATTGAGTGGAGATTTAGACCCAACAGTCCATAGAACTAAATCTGCTTCCAATAATCGACTTTGTGAGTCCCTTTGAGGCTGCAACTCCGATGATAGTTTTGGAAAATCACATGCTTTGCTTCTACACCGTCGGTTGCCTCCTTCTTCCAGCTCATCGAAGTTACGAATTCCCGTGTATTTGGTTTTGTTATGCACGATGTCCCTTAAATAATTTCCAAATTAATTATGATAGTTATGGGGCAAAGGTACCTATAGTTAAGTTCTAGGGTCATATGTTAGTTTTTGGGTATCTAACTTGCTCAAATTAATGTTAGCTATACTTTCTCCAAGAGCCCATGGCGTATTTGTTTTGTGTGAGTTTGTGTTTAGCTACGAGTTATCTTACCTCATTTTGTTTCGTAAGTAAAAAAGGTTGGGAGGAATTAGTTTGAGGGTTCTATACTAGGGAGTTTAACACTAATGTTGGTAAAGAGGCAAGAGCAATGTGCCAAGGTAAAGGCCGATATTGGAGCATGGGAACATGTTTGGGCGATTCGAGTTATTACGCCTAGCCCTGTTTGACTCATAATTGTTATCTTGGAGATGTTTGTTGCATTCGAAGGATTATGATGCGATTTATTTACTCCTTTGTTCTGACCGGTATTTCCAATATGAGAGTCAAACATTTGAAAGGAACTCTCATGTCCTCATAGCCTACCCCATTCATCTATGCGGTGTTGGATTACATTTGAAAGTTGGTACGCCCGATCCATTGAGAAAATGATCGCCAAGTTTCACCGGAGTAGATGGAGTGAGATCTGAAACATTGTTGATTACGTAGCGAGGAGCACCACTAATCTCGGCCAGCGATCCATGGAGTATAAGGGTATTGGATAACGTGACATTTGTTACGTTGAATATGCCTTGCGGGTTAGGCCTTGCAGCTCTGCAGTCATGTTCCACTTCATGAAGGAATTGGTTCGAGATATGAGATTTAGTTTGAAACTATATAGTATTACATGTCGATGTTTGTTTTAGAGTTATCGATCGATTTAGCTTGATTGGTGAAAAATCAATATCGAATGGGTGCAGCCCAATTGGGCGGACCAGCCACTAGTGTGATCGAATTGGAATAGTGTAATACCCCCACCAAGAGGCTGCGTCATCTGTCGTGTTGAGCAGTTTAGGAGTCGCCACGATGTAGTAATCCGCTACGTCTTGATTTGCAGTGACAAGTGCAGTAGGATTGACCAACGTGGACGTCTAGAGAATCGAATGTGTTTGATTAGTATAAGAACCTTCGTTTTGACAACCAACATTTGATGGCTCTGAATCTGAAGTTAAAGCGAAACGGTTCCCGTTTGATACTCGAACCGATAAGTCTTCCCTACATTAGTCCACAGCGAAGGAAACGGGTATAATATCAGATGAAAATGGAAACAACACAATTTTGAGTAGTTCAAGTAATCTAGGATTTTTTGGCATCACTTACCCTTTGTCACGGTGAAGGACTCATGGTTTTTTGACATTGGATTCCCAAAAGGACCTTTGTCATTCATCAAGACCATATCAGGAACTTGACCAAGTGTCGTGGACCTACCCGCCTCTCTAAGAATCTGTCATTGAGACATACTATGGTAGCTCATATTAATACCGTTGACAGTGTGAACAACATATGTCCAAACCTCTGCTACCTTCAGAAACATAAAGTTCATTCCAATATATAGCCTTGGAATTTCCCTGTCAATCGTTCGTGCAAGGTCTCTAGAACAAGTAATACCCTCGGTTAAAGTTCGGGAACTAAATCAAAGTAAGAAGTTCCAAAAACTATGAACAGCACTTACGAAATCTTTAAGTTCGAGAATCCGAGACAGTGTTGATGGAATGGGACCAATCAACTCATTATTTTTCAAAATTAAAACCAACACAAATGAAAATCTCAGATTACTCAAAATATCAAATGCGAGACTTATCAAGCGATTATGATCTTGGAAAAAAAAACCTTCTGGATTAACTCACATGTATTCAAGTTGCTTCAACTTTGAAACTGAAAATGGTATGTCCCCATATAACTCGTTGAAAGAAAAGTCCCTAAGAACCACACAATTCAATTCAAAGTCAACCAACATGGTTCATCACTTGTATAAGCTCATCTAATTAAATGCTTTTCCAGAATAAGAGCAACACTCAACCGTGAAGGAGTGATCCAACATAAATAACACTTTCAAAGCCGAAAACCTTGTACATTTGAAACTAGAAGGAATCAATACAACTTACAAGCTTTTAAGAGCGTCGATCACCAATCTCATGCTGGATCGCGAGAAAGCCGATTCCACGCATATCACTGTTAACAAATATGATAATTTAACAATAATACTACAGAAACACGCCACTAACATCTAACAAAACAAATAGCAACACACCTTGGAGGAAAACAACAAAAATATTAGTAGCAATAAAGGGAGACAAAAAGGTTGAAAGGTAACGAACTGTACATGGAAAGTAGACCTTTGAGCTCTCCTATAGAGGGTGAGATTTCTCCATCAAGATTCAAACCTGGGAGATTACATATTAATCTGCTGCTCTTGTTTCCTTAGCTTTCAGTAGTATAGAATCCCAAGGCAGATTGGCAAAACAAATATATTAATTGTAATCTCAAATTGGGAAAATCTGAAACCATTTCCTGTATCCATCTTGTTAATTTCATATATGCAGGGTAATTTTTTCCTCTTCATTCGTTTTGTTCCAGCTTTTCTTGACCAGCCTCGCGCTTATTAGAAACCAAGTCTGATTTTTTTTCTTCTTATAACATGTCTTTTTAAGTATTCTTTTTTCCTTTTTATTGTTTTTCAGATTAAGAATGGATACAAGTTGGATGCATTTAAGAGACAGGACCTTACCACAATTTAGGGATGGTGTTGAAAATTTTATAGAGTTGATATATTCGGATGTGGGGTCAAATGGATGTAAAAAATGTCCATGTTCAAGGTGTTATGGTCGTTTTTATAA
>JABEVN020000402.1:0-32625 GCA_013146195.2 Codonopsis lanceolata | reverse complement strand
GTGTGTGTGTGTGCATGTGTATGCGTGTGTATGTTTTTGCCGTGTGTATGTGTGTGTGTGTTTTTGGTGTGTGTTTGTGTAATATATTATCCAAATAATACTCATTTATTAATGGATAGAATTGGATATTATTCAATAACAACCATTAAGGTTAATGGGTGCTATTGGATGATATCCAAAACTATCCATTAACTATATTGGGTAGATATTTTATTCAAATTAACCGGTACCACCCAATTGCCACCCCTATTGGGACTTTGGGCTCGAGTGTAGTTATTTTAGTTAGAGTATTCCCTTTGTCCATAAATTATTGTTTTTTTTCTTTTCATCTCTAAAAAAGAAAATTTATCTTTTTAAGATAACATTTTTATCATTTTTTCACTTTAATTATGGGTCGCATACTCATGAGTTTTAAAAAAGACACTTATTATACCAATATTTATAATCAAGTTAATTGTTTTCTTAACCCATGTGCGGGTCAAACAAAACAATTTAGGGATGGAGAGAGTACTATATTTTAAAAAGTTTTGAATTTGGGAACAAGTGCCAATACATGGGTGAATATTTCTTTTCAAATTTTTATTGGGCTTTTTAGGTATGACAATGTATGTATGCAGTTAGGAATGGGAAGTGCATTGGAGACACTGTGTGGGCAAGCTTACGAGGCGGGACAAATTACAATGTTGGGAGTGTACATGCAAAGATCATGGGTCATCTTATTGACCACGGCCTGTATTATGGTCCCTATTTACGTCTTCTCTCCTCCCATTCTCTTGTTGTTTGGACAGACTCGTGAGATTTCCGCTGCAGCAGGGAAGTTTGTTGTGTGGATGCTACCACAGCTGTTTGCATATGCCTTGAACTTCCCTATACAGAAGTTCTTACAAGCACAAAGTAAAGTGTTGGTAATGGCATGGATTTCAGCCGTAGTGCTAGTTTTACATGCAGTGCTGAGCTGGCTGTTTATAATCAAACTTGGTTGGGGCTTAGTTGGGGCTGCAGTTACTCTCAATACCTCATGGTGGCTTATCGTTCTTGGACAGTTGATTTACATCTTTGTCACTAAATCAAATGGTGCTTGGACTGGATTCACTTGGCTGGCGTTTGCTGACTTGTTTGGTTTTGTCAAACTGTCCCTGGCCTCTGCTGTTATGTTATGGTCTCTCTCTCTCTCCAATTTTTCTTTTAAATGGATTACTCCATTCATATTTTCACATATATAATTTTTGTTAACTGTGTGAAATACATTGCAGCTTAGAGTTCTGGTACTTGATGATATTAGTGGTGATTGTTGGGCGTTTGGAGAACCCTTTGGTACCAGTTGATGCTGTCTCTATCTGGTGACATGCTCCAAAGTCCCTTCTGTAGTTTGGTTGGTTTTATATTCAACAATTTCTTTGTTTAATTTTTTATAACCCTTTTTGCAGCATGAACATTAACGGATGGGATGCAATGATTGCAATAGGGTTTAATGCTGCCATAAGGTAATGTTTCCCTACATGATGTAGATCTTTTCTTGTTTCTTTATCAAAAGTTTGTATGAGAAATCACCTATTGACTTCTGTCGAATTAAAACTTTATACATTCATTAACAGAGGAAACTAAAATATGGAAATCTCAGAGATGCCGGTTGTTAAGCAGTTTAACATTGCTTTGCCTTTGCAGCATTATTCCAGTGTAGGTTTCGTTCAAAATAACTTACAATGGATATTTTTACAGTGTTAGAGTATCAAATGAACTTGGAGCTGGTAATGCAAGAGTAGCAAAATTTTCCGTGGTGGTTGTATCAGTCACCTCCGTAGCCATTGGACTGGTTTGCATGGTGGTTGTGTTTGCAACAAAGATCATTTTCCTTACCTTTTCACCAACAGTGAGCCAGTTGCCAAGGAAACTGCGAGGCTTGCAATTTTGCTTGGAGTCACAGTTCTCCTAAACAGCCTTCAACCAGTCTTATCTGGTAAGAACATACAATATTTGAGTAGTACTTTCTCTGGCTTTCAGTATGTCCTGCAGAATAGAAAGGACAAACACTCCTTTCTTGAACCCTAAAAAAATTGTGTTTGTTAACTAGGGGTTGCAATTGGAGCTGGATGGCAAGCTGTAGTAGCATATATCAATATTGCGTGTTACTACATCGTGGGATTGCCTGCTGGCATACTCTTGGGATTCACATTCGGCATCGGTGTCATGGTAAATCACTATCCTTACTTCTTTATAATATGAGAACACCTATAAAGAAAAACTATACTTGATTGTATAGCTCATGTAATAAATTGTGGCAATATCAAATACTCCCTCCATCCCAAATTTAGTGTCCCTTTTTTGAAAAAAATTGTCCCAAAATGGGTGTTCTTTCTGTATGCAGTTACTAAATTCACCTTTGTTATGTAACATATTTCAATGTGCAATGGCAAACTATAGTGTGGACAATAAAAGCATACATGCTTGTGTGCTACTAAAATGACCTAAAAGTGAACTTCCTTAACTTGTACGAAAAACTAAAAAGGCTCACTTAATTTGGACGGAAGAAGTACCTAGTACCTAGGTATGTTCCCTCAACAAGTGTAAAGCTTTTGCTGGTTCTAGTACCTTATGCGTGAAATGGTTTAGGACAAGACTCAACGTCTCAGTTGGGTCCTCACAAGTCACAATGAAGCAACCATAGAGGTTGGGCAACCCGCACCTTTTATACTTGGCAAGGTGTGGTGGTACACGTGATGCTTGTGCAATAAATTACTTTTTACTCTTTTCTGAACTGTTTCTTGCTCTCTGCTTCCTTCCATGTTTCTTCACTTTACATGCATAGATTTAACAGTTTTACCTTTCTCCCGTTCCATGTCTATTTAGCGTTCTCCCTCAATAGATAGAATAATATTATATGAATTATTGTAATTTGCCATAAAGTTGTCTCTGGATATTTATTACTTCTTCTGAATTGCAGGGAATATGGGGTGGAATGATTGGAGGGATTGTTTTGCAAACCGCGGTCTTGATTGTGGTCACTTCCCTAACTAACTGGAAAAAAGAAGTCAGTATTATGTTCCTGAATTCCTTTTTCTCTTATAAACTATCACCCTCCATTCCTTCAGCCAGCTAGCTATTTCTGTTCAATTGGATTAATCTCATTTGCAATCACTTTTTTGCAGGCTGATCAAGCTGAGAGCCGTGTGAGGAGATGGGGAGGATCGGTTGCAAATAATTGATTCTGTAGACGCCGCAACTAAGTTAAAAAAAAAAAAGGTGCCAATTTTGACCAAGACCCAAGTCAAGAAAGGCCACAGTAGTTTTGCTCAAATCATCTGTTTAGGCAAAGACTTGTGTACGGTTTTACGGATCCTAAGATGGTGTCTTATTTAGGAATTCGCGGGTTAATAACCAATCATGTTAATAAAAATCACAAATTTTGGATAGCCGAGTTGGTTAAAGTCAAAATTTAAAGGTTTAGCCCCTAGGAAGTTGATGGTTTGACATGCCCCAGCTATAATATTTAGTTTTGAATGTTCATTTCCTTTATTTTCTTTGGTGTCCCTACACTTTCAATATTTACCGCACCGAAAGTCTTATGTTTTCAACGCCTTATAGTTTACTTTTAATGCACATTTCCTCTATTTGCTCTGGTGTCCCTCCATTTTCAATATTTGCCGCTGAAAGTCTTATGTTTCTTACGTCTTGCAGTTTAATCATTTGTTAGCTCCGTTAGCAATCTGTTAGCATTAATTGCTTTGGGATACTTGACAGATTCTAACGGATTTTGACGAAATGCTAAATGACATATTTAAAACCAAACGTGACACATTGAAAACACAAAAGTGATACATTTTAATGTTAAAAGTGACATTATAAATAACAATTTATTATAATTCTTATTAAAATACAGAGTAACACTCTTAATACTAAAAAGTGACACATTTAATACTAAAAAGCAACTCTTAAAACTCCCGCCTAGCCTCAGCCCAGCCCCTCTCGCGACTTTCTTGGCCGCAATCGCCTAAAATCACGCCAAATCTTGTCGACCTTAATTTATTTTGTATTTGATTGTGGCGACGCGACCAAAAAAAGGAAGAGTGAACTGAGAAGGAATGTGGAGTTGTAATGGTGAGGCAGAGAGGGAGGTAATGAGGGGCGAATGAGAGTAATATTTTTTTTGTGTTTAGTTCTAAATTTGGTTGGTTTATTGCTTGGGCTTGTTGAGAATTGAGATTAATGGTAGGTTTATATATTTTTATTCATTTTATAAATATAGACAAGTGTTTGATAAAATGACAAATATAAAAAAAATTAAATTTGTATTAAATGTGTTTGATCTTTGATGTAAATTATCAAAAAATGGTAATTATGCCTTAATTCTAGGCCCCGCCTAGTATTGCCCCGACTAGTCCCCCTAAGCGCTTAGTGCCGCTTTAACGATTTTTAACCTTGCTAAAAGTGACACTCTTAATACTAAAAAGTAACACTCTTACTACTAAAAAGTGACACATTTAATACTAAAAAGTGTTACTTTAAAACTAACGTTGACTGTCAAAAGTGACACATTTAATACTAAAACGTGATATTTTCAATGCTAAAAAATGACACTTTTAATATTATAAAGTAACACTTTAATGTCAAACGTAATGATTTTTATTTATAAAAAAATGAGACACTTTTCAAAGTGAAAATAACACATTTAAGACTAAAAGTGACACATTTAAGCTCAAAAAGTAACACTTTTTTAGGGAAAATTTATAATTTTCATTAAAAATGTAAAGTGACACTGTTAATAGTAAAAAGTGACACTCTGCATATATAAACGTTGAGGGGTGGTGCTGTAATTTTCAAAAACTAAGAGTTGCATTGAGATTTCTAATTTTGCTCCATTTAACCTGTATAGATTCGTCTTACGGATAAGGATCCGTAAGACCGTCTTAGTGGAGACCATCTCTTAGTATTATTATTATCTAATCTACCTACGTATAAAAGTCTAGGTTGTCTCTTAGAACTTAATATATGGATAAACCTACCTCTTAACTTAATACATCATCCATCAATTAATTAAGGACAATACATGTAAATTTACCATGCCAAACAATAATGATTGGAAAAAAAAAATAGTCATAAATATAATAAATCACTCACTATTAATTAAGGTCAAAAGAGTAAATTTGTCATAGACTAATTAATTCCATGAATAGTTAAATAATAGTTTGATCCATTGACTTGTACCTATTTTAAAGTTAGGTCCTACATTTTTTTAATTCTATTCATTTCGTCTTGTATTTTGATTTTCTTGTCAGTTTCTCCCACCTACCATGATCGTTACAAATGTCGCCGAATATTTTATAAAATAACAAAAATACTTACTCAGTCGAGACACTATAACTTTATTCGAAACTAAAAAATAATATGGTTTTACTTTTATAAATATGTTCGGGAAAGACATTATTAGATTTATATGAAAATTTGTATCTATAATAATAGAACTGTTGGTGAGTTTCGAGATATTAAGCAAATTTGTAGCATGTTTAGTTATTACTCATTAATAAAATAAGAGAAATGAGATAAGGAAATGTGTCATAATGTCAAGAAGATGAAAAAAAATGAA
Organism: Codonopsis lanceolata; assembly: GCA_013146195.2. Classification (NCBI taxonomy): domain Eukaryota; kingdom Viridiplantae; phylum Streptophyta; class Magnoliopsida; order Asterales; family Campanulaceae; genus Codonopsis; species Codonopsis lanceolata. The sequence continues at coordinate 27,044 of JABEVN020000402.1, read as the reverse complement.
GAACCATTTGATGAATCTGTGCGTTTTGTTTAAAAAAAAAAATCTATAGTTTACTTCTTTAAATTTTCAGACTACTACAAGTAGCCTTAAAAACTATCACATTGGTCTCAAACTTATAGATATTACATACAAAACCAATTGTAGTAATCACAAATAACTGAATTTAAATATTTTACTAGCCAAATTACAAATGTACCCCCAAAGTATACACTCAATCTCATATCACTACCCAACATAATTTTATCTCAATTTGGTATCGATGTTGTCATTTGTGTCAAATAGCTACTTAGGGTCTAACTTAAGTGTGTCTCGACTTAACGTTTTTCACTAATAAATGACCCTAGGTAGTTATTTGGCACAAATGACATTATGAAGTACCAAATTGGCACAAACCTTATGTTGGATAGTGATATGTGATTGAATGTATACTTTGTAATTTGGCCTATTTTACTCCTCTCCATAACTGCGTTCCAAACCTCAAACCTCTTCTGCTCTTAACTTGCTTGTTCTTCTTCATAGGACCCAAGGTAGTTACATATGAAAATTCCACCTCTCTATTCCCCTCCCATGGCTATAGACTTTCTTTTCTTCTACCGCAACTCTTCTTTTATTGGAAGATACTGCCACCAACCAACATCCTTTCAAATAGTTTATCCTAAAATTATTTAGATTATCTCATTGCTTAGTAATTTGATATTGAAAGTGGATAGGAACTAAGAAATGGGAGACGTTCTAAGAAAAAAGTCTTACTAATCAAAAGCTAAAAATATTATATGTCTCTATTTGAACAAGGCAAAGTGAATGCATTTCTTGGTGGTGGTGAAAATAGTGGCGACTATAGGGATGGTGGTGTTAGGGGGTGGTGGCGGCAATTGTAGGGATGGCAGTGGTGGTTTACATGAAATACAGCATTGTGAGATTTTCAAACCATTATATTTTCAAATATCCACATGGATTTTGGTTTCAATTTGAATATTTGAAAATTCAAAAAAATGAATTTGAGTTTGTAAATAGTGAAATTCAAAGTTGTGTGGTGATGTGTCTATAAATGATGAGTTTTGCAACTGAGTTATTTTGAAAGAAGGAGTAAAGAATTTAAAAAGGAATCAAATCAAATAAAAAATTAACTTTTGGGGAGAAAATGCTTAATTTTGCCCTTTTGATTAATTGTTACATTTAGTCAATGTACTATGTTTCGGCGAGCGAAATTGTTATTATACTTTTAAAGATATATGCAATTTCGTCACTATCCCTAATTGTCATCCAAGTTTAACAGTGACTTGACGGAAGCTAAAGATATTTTATTTTTTCCGTTTTAGCAAAACAAGGTGAACACTTTTTTTGTGGTGGTGACTGGTGATGGCGGTGGCGGCAATTGCAGAGATGATGATGGTGGTGGTTAGGAGTGGTGTTTGGGGTGATTGTAAGTATGACAGTGGTGGTTTAGGTGGAATATGATATTGTTAGCTTTTCAAATTATTAATTTTTCAAATGTTCATATGGGTTTGAGTTTCAATCTTCAAATTTGAAAATTCAAAAAATTAATTTGGATTTGTAAATAATGAAATTTAAGGTTGTGGTGGTGGAAATGGGTCTAGGTTGTGGTGGTAAATGACGAGTCTTAAATGGCGAGTTTTGCATATAGGTTAATTTGAGCGAAGGAGTAAAGAATTAGACAAAAAATAAAATAAAATCAAATTTTGATTTTTGGGTTAATGGTGTTATTTGAGGTGGTAATGGTGGTGGGTCTATGAATGATGAGGTTGATGGAAGAAAGCGAATGATAACAAAATAAATGAATTAATTCTAAATTTCATTTTTGAGAGTAATGCAATTTTTTAATTTTTAATTTAAATATTAGAAAAATTATAATAACAACGTTGCTAGTCTTACAACTAATTTTATAACTTTACTTACAACTAAGCCTTGAAAAAAAACAAAAATGTATTTGTCCAAAACAACTTTGCAGTTCTTCAAAACTTAGTTGTAATGAAAGTAATATAATTAGTTGTAAGGATATCATTTTCCTTATAATTTTTGTCAAATTACAATTCCCTCCAAAAGTATCCACCAAATCACATTGTGCACTCAACCCTAATGTTTGTCCCATAATAGTATCTGGCGTTATTTTTTTCTTCATATTTTTCACCCTAACCACAGTCGTTAGAAAAGTCGCGTTAATTTGATATTTCCTTGTGGGTGTTAACTCATGGGAAATATTAGGAATTTTGTGTAAACTTTGGGGGTGCTAAATGTATTTTATCCTAATAAAAATTAAGAATTAAAATATAATTTTCTAAAAAAATTATATAAATGTGTGTGCAAAGTTAAAATGTTAAAAAAAATAGAGTGGGTGTCCACCATTCCTTTTTTTCTAGCTGAAAGAAAATCTAGAGAAAAGACCCACCATGTTTTCCGATCTTCAGTCGTCCCCAAAACAAAAATTAACTTAGAACCTGATCTGAGTTTTGTCCACTCCCTCCAAATTTTTTCTCTTAAATTTCTATCTCTTAACCTAGAAGGTAGATACGAGTTTGATTTCATTATCAAATTTTTTTTTATCTTGATGATGGAAACAAAGTACGCAAACAAAAGATATAAAAAACTTATACCCATAGATACACGTCTCATCTCCGATTTCTTGTATGAAATTGGATCCACTTACCTTTTCCGATGAAACCCAACCACCACTGAAATCAATCAATTTCTCATCTCCCTTTTATCCTTTTACATGATTTAACTTAACTTTACTTTTTCTTTCATAATTCTTTAAATAATCCAACTCGGCCACCATGACAGTTGCTCTGAGGTCGAAATCATCTAGAACAATAGCTTCTTCGACATCCTCTCAATTTCGATACTTTGTTTTAAGTCATATACAAGCCGGTCGTATGCCCAATTTTCTCCAGCAAAATTGAAGAGTATTTCAATAAAACCTCTTACCATTTCTCTTAATTCATGCCCGTCTCTCTTTCTGATGAATTCGTCGATATGGGTTATTGGTTTTCTTTTAATCTCATGTTTGTATAAGGGTTTTTAGTAAGTATATTTTATAGCCTCTGATTGCTACTTTAGACGCGACTTTTACTTGGGACAGAATAAGGGAGATCAAAGATGGAATTTGGCTAAAATCGAAAGAGGTAGGTGCCAGAGCTGTGATATGAGTGACTAGAGTGGGAAGGGTTTAGGCTAGAGATGTCGGCTTCTATATATGGTGGGGCTGGAGATGGCGGCTATTACGGTGGAGCCGAAGATAGGATTGCGCCAAGAGATGAGAGAATAAGAAGATGTGAGATTAGAGTTTTTCCTTTTAATACATTTACTCTTTAACCAGATTAGGGGTGGCAATGATTGGCACGACACGATAGCACGAACCAGCACGACACGATTATAAAACACGATTACAGAGACAAATGACACGATAAGCCCAACACGACACGATACAACACGAAACACACGAAATTGTTAATATATTCAAAATAATATTTATTGCTATATTTATGATCAAATAAGATAGATAATATGGAAACACGATTATGAGGCACGAACACGACACGATAACACGAATTACCACCCCTAAACCAGATAAGGGAAATTTCATTTTTACCCCGCACGTGGAAGATCATGTGCTATTTAAAGTGAATTTTCTAACGTCCGTCAAAGGTAGGGTGGAAAATAGAAAAAAAAATGTAGCATCACAAACCATTATGAGACAAATCTTAGGTTATGGTGCATTATGCGATTTGGTGGATACTTTGTGGGAGGAATTGTAAATTGGCCAAATAATTATTTTTGGATTATTGAAACAATTATTAATTATTTTTATTTAAAAACATATTTTAAATACTAAATGAATAACTAAATAATGATCAAAATAATCTTCATGTGACATGGACATACCATTTTTCGTTACTATTTTTAACACCATAGACGGAAGGGGGCAAAGTGGGACAAATAGAAAAATAAGGTATGAAAGTGAGACACTTCGTAGGTTGAGGTGCAATGTGAGATTTATTGTGTAATTTTGGGAGTTAATTATATTTTGGCCTCCTCGAAAGTAGTCCAAAATACAAATTTCCCCCTAAGTACCTACCAAATCCACTTTGGCACTCAACGTAATTTTGTAGCATTTCCATATTCCATGCCAAATTTGGTGATGATGATGTCATGTTTGGTAATCGTAGCGATAGACACGGTGGTGAATAATGTTTAAGATCGATAATTTGGTCCAATCAAACCATAAACAATATCAAAGGTGCCGATGAGAAATTTATTAGAGTTGAAGCTAAGGACGATGAAAACAGATTGATCCATGGCGTGCATCATCTTTGTCGTATACATTTGTGATAAGTTCAAACTAGTTTTACACACGTGCGTTAAACGCACGCCATATATCTTTTCTATCAAATTAAACATAAGCAACATGAAGTGAAAAAATAAAATTAACCATAAAGATTGTGAGTTCGATATGTACATAAACTGGACAAATTATTATAACGCAACGATTAAGAAAAAATAAAATTATTAATAGAGAATACAATAAATAAATAAAATCTTTTATAAAATTTAGAATATTTTTTTAAATACAACATTTGTCATTAAATATGTGCGATTACTATTACTATCACTATGATTAAATATGTACAATTAATGCTACTATCATTATCACATAACAAAACTCATATAATCTATATTAATCAATGTATAACAAATTAAAATGACGATAAACCAAAGAAAAGCAACTCAAATTACATACTTTCTACGGTCATCCCTCCCCTGAAATGACCTAAATGTCCCCAACTCAAAAACCCTTTCATTAATAGTGTCACCCAAATGATGTGACACTGATAATATATGTACTTAATTATTACAACTATATCTACAAATATTTAAGCCCAATTCAATAGACAATAAAATAGACATTTAGACTATGATTACTCTCAATTCATTGTACCTCTCACAGAGTATGATATACTCGGCTACTCGCCCATATACATAATCACACCCTTCTACAGTCATCGTACATGTTCCCAAAGCAATTAAACTACGATTTACTTGTCCATAGTCATCTTCCAATGTCAATGAGCGAAAATGAAATCCGGTAATGATGGTGTTGTCACCTCTCACCAGAACCTTGTTGATCTTTAAAAGTGCACTCATCCAGTATGTCATAACTGATGCTACTACTATTGCCAGTGAAATTACGTGGTTATAGACAACAAAAGCGGTCACAGAGCATTTATATTCAAGGAGAAAACACATTTATGGCTGAGTAAACAATGTTTGTTGAGTATCAAATTCGACAGGACAAACTTTAAGGATCCATGGTTGTTCATCAAATTATATTTCACTATGTACTTGTTCTTTAGCTCCTATGGATAGAATTTGTCTTGACAAAACTCACAAGTAAATTAATATTCAAAGAGGAAACACATTTATGGCTGAGTAAGCAATATTTGTTGAGTTTTTAGATTGCTAATCTTGTTTTCCTTGCATATTGGTAAAAAGAGAAAAGACATTCCTTCTTAGATTGATAGTATTTAATTTCTTAACAACTTCTTTTTTTATTTATTTACTTATCAATACTTGTATATGTGTTCATATGTAAATAGTATTCTTATTTTGTAAGTAGTTACAGTGGTTATCTAGCAATCTTGAGATAAACAAATTACATTTGTCATTATATATATCTTCCTATTTTTGGCAAGTACATTTTGAAGGGATATTGCTATATTTGGATGTGCTAATCACATTTGTCATATATATATCAAAATGTAACAAAACAAAGTGTTCCAATTTCCAATGCATTGTTAATTAAATGTTTAGTATAAAACTAAGAAAAATGTAATAAAACAAAGTGTTTCAATTTTCGATGCATATTTGTGTTTTTATTTATGGAAAACATTTAGGGGAAAATCACGCTTGTTATTATGTATATATATATATATATATATATATATATATATATATATATATATATATATATATATATATATATAAATGTGCGATTACTACTACTATCACTATGATTAAATATGTACAATTACTACTACTATCACTATCACATAACAAAACTCATATAATCTATATTAATCAATGTATAACAAATTAAAATGACGATAAACCAAAGAAAAGCAACTCAAATTACATACTTTCTACGGTCATCCCTCCCCTGAAATGACCTAAATGTCCCCAATTCAAAAACTCTTTCATTAATAGTGTCACCCAAATGATGTGACACTGATAATATATGTACTTAATTATTACAACTATATCTACAAATATTTAAGCCCAATTCAATAGACAATAAAATAGACATTTAGACTATGATTACTCTCAATTCATTGTACCTCTCACAGAGTATGATATACTCGCTACTACTCGCCCATATACATAATCACACCCTTCTACAGTCATCGTACATGTTCCCAAAGAAATTAAACTACGATTTACTTGTCCATAGTCATCTTCCAATGTCAATGAGCGAAAATGGAATCCGGTAATGATGGTGTTGTCACCTCTCACCAGAACCTTGTTGATCTTTAAAAGTCCACTAATCCAGTATGTCATAACTAATGCTACTACTATTGCCAGTGAAATTACGTGGTTATAGACAACAAAAGCGGTCTGAGCATTTATATTCAAGGAGAAAACACATTTATGGTGAGTAAACAATGTTTGTTGAGTATCAAATTAGACATGACAAACTTTAAGGATCCATAGTTGTTCATCAAATTATATTTCACTATGTACTTGTTCTTTAGCTCCTATGGATAGAATTTGTCTTGACAAAACTCACAAGTAAATTAATATTCAAAGAGGAAGCACATTTATGGCTGAGTAAGCAATGTTTGTTGAGTTTTTAGATTGCTAGTCTTGTTTCTCTTGCATATTGGTAAAAAGAGAAAAGACATTCCTTCTTAGATTGATAGTATTTAATTTCTTAACAACTTCTTATGTTTTTTTTATTTACTTATCAATACTTGTATATGTGTTCATATGTAAATAGTATCCTTATTTTGTAAGTAGTTACAGTGGTTATCTAGCAATCTTGAGATAAACAAATTACATTTGTCATTATATATATCTTCCTATTTTTGGCAAGTGCATTTTGAAGGGATCTTGCTATATTTGGATGTGCTAATCACATTTGTCATTATATATATAAAGAAAATGTAACAAAACAAAGTGTTCCAATTTCCAATGCATTGTTAATTAAATGTTTAGTATAAAACTAAGAAAAATGTAATAAAACAAAGTGTTTCAACTTCCGATGCATATTTGTGTTTTCATTTATGGAAAACATTTAGGCGGGAAAATCACGCTTGTTATTATTATTATTATTATTATTATTATTATTATTATATATATATATATATATATATATATATATATATATGTGTGTGTGTGTGTGTGTGTGTGTGTGTGTGTGTGTGTGTGTGCGATTACTACTACTATCACTATGATTAAATATGTACAATTACTACTACTATCACTATCACATAACAAAACTCATATAATCTATATTAATCAATGTATAACAAATTAAAATGACGATAAACCAAAGAAAAGCAACTCAAATTACATACTTTCTACGGTCATCCCTCCCCTGAAATGACCTAAATGTCCCCAATTCAAAAACTCTTTCATTAATAGTGTCACCAAAATGATGTGATACTGATAATATATGTACTTAATTATTACAACTATATCTACAAATATTTAAGCCCAATTCAATAGACAATAAAATAGACATTTAGACTATGATTACTCTCAATTCATTGTACATCTCACAGAGTATGATATACTCGGCTACTCGCCCATATACATAATCACACCCTTCTACAGTCATCGTACATGTTCCCAAAGAAATTAAACTACGATTTACTTGTCCATAGTCATCTTCAATGTCAATGGCGAAAATGGAATCGGTAATGATGGTGTTGTCACCTCTCACGAGAACCTTGTTGATCTTTAAAAGTCCACTAATCCAGTATGTCATAACTAATGCTACTACTATTGCCAGTGAAATTACGTGGTTATAGACAACAAAAGCGGTCACAAGAACATTTATATTCAAGGAGAAAACACATTTATGGCTGAGTAAACAATGTTTGTTGAGTATCAATTAGACATGACAAACTTTAAGGATCCATAGTTGTTCATCAAATTATATTTCACTATGTACTTGTTTTTTAGCTCCTACGGATAGAATTTGTCTTGACAAAACTCATAATTAAATTAATATTCAAAGAGGAAGCACATTTATGGCTGAGTAAGCAATGTTTGTTGAGTTTTTAGATTGCTAGTCTTGTTTCTCTTGCATATTGATAAAAAGAGAAAAAAGACATTCCTTCTTAGATTGATAGTATTTAATTTCTTAACAACTTCTTATGTTTTTTATTATTTACTTATCAATACTTGTATATGTGTTCATATGTAAATAGTATCCTTATTTTGTAAGTAGTTACAGTGTTTATCTAGCAATCTTGAGATAAACAAATTACATTTGTCATTATATATATCTTCCTATTTTTGGCGAGTGCATTTTGAAGGGATCTTGTTATATTTGGATGTGCTAATCACATTTGTCAGTATATATGTAAAGAAAATGTAACAAAACAAAGTGTTCCAATTTCCAATGCATTGTTAATTAAATGTTTAGTATAAAACTAAGAAAAATGTAATAAAACAAAGTGTTTCAATTTTCGATGCATATTTGTGTTTTCATTTATGGAAAACATTTAGGCGGAAAAATCACGCTTGTTATTATTATTATTATTATTATTATTATTATTATATATATATATATATATATATATATGTGTGTGTGTGTGTGTGTGTGTGTGTGTGTGTGTGTGTGTGTGTGTGTGTGTGTGCGATTACTACTACTATCACTATGATTAAATATGTACATTTACTACTTCTATCACTATCACATAACAAAACTCATATAATCTATATTAATCAATGTATAACAAATTAAAATGACGATAAACCAAAGAAAAGCAACTCAAATTACATACTTTCTACGGTCATCCCTCCCCTGAAATGACCTAAATATCCCCAATTCAAAAACTCTTTCATTAATAGTGTCACCAAAATGATGTGATACTGATAATATATGTACTTAATTATTACAACTATATCTACAAATATTTAAACCCAATTCAATAGACAATAAAATATACATTTATACTATGATTGTGACGCCCCGCTCCTTCGTTATCTCGGTTTGCGTGCCTTACTTGCACTCCTTCCTTTGTCGACGGTATGTTTGGTTTGCGAGAGGGTCTAGATATGTTTGAGAGACCATATTAAGACCAAAACATTAGTAGGAGACTCCATATAGTTGTTGACTTGCTAAAGTCACAAGTCGTGACTCGACGATAGTCGGAATGCGACGCGATTGAGGGTTTACTTCCGTTTTGTGTTCGTGACCTCGGTTTGGGTCCTAGACCTCTTTAAGATAGTTTATTAACATGTTTAGATACATTAGACTTCAAGTTGGAGAGTGTTCCTTAAGTCTATCGAAGATTTGGAAGTTTTGGAGATAGCGTCTCTCATCGCGTAGTTCGGGAATCGAGTCGTAATCGCCTCTCCTTTGGGATTCTTATTTCCCTAGTTGTTATTCAACTTCCTAGAAGTATTTAAGCTTCTTCATTAGCCCTTAGACTTGCCTTAAAAGTCTCATTGCTCTTGATTTCGTTTGATTTGAGTTCGTTCGATCGTCCGGTTGACGTTGTTGCACCCCTTCCTGCTTCGCTCCGAGTTGTTTCTGGAGTTGTTCGGGTGTGTTTTAGACTTGTTTTGAGTTGGGTTAGACCTTAGGATGGTTGCCCATAAGTTTGGGATCATTTAGATCAAGTTTAGACCAAGTTTTGGAGGTTCAGGAGCCGAGGCGGCCGCATGGGATGGACTGAGGCGCCCGCCTCAGATACTGAGAGCACCCTTGTGCAGAGAAGGCATGAGGCGGCCGCATGGGATGGGTTGAGGCGCCCGCCTCAACCCCAGAAGTGCTGTTACGGGATTTTTCTTCCCCTGTTTTGAGCTAGGTCGTGAAATGCCTATCCTACCCCCTTTAAACCCCCTCTAAACCCTTCCTAACTACCCACACTTAGTCCTAATCAAGTCCTAACACTAATTAGAGGTTAATTTAGTTTGATTAAGTGTTTGATTACTCCCTAACATTCACTAATTGCACTTGAGAAATCCCCTTTGTGCCCTTCTTTATTGGAGGTATAAATACCCAATCTTAGACCAAATTTCTGTAAACCATTCATTTATTCATCCTACTTCTTCAAGTTAGAGAGAGAGAGAGTTGGGGGCTTGAGTTTTGAGCCCTAGCTTCATCTTCTTCCTCCGATCCCCAAGGATTCCACCGTTAGATCGCCGCCAAACTTCGGATTCTCGACGAGGGCAACGAAAGGAACGACTTCACCGTTTAGATTTGTGTTCTCTTGAGTTTTCACTCAAGCTAGGTAAGTTACCTTCTTTTGATTTTGGTTCATTGGCCCTAAGGAAAACAACTTGTATGCTATTTGTGGGCAATGAACAACTTGTATGCTATGTTTGCCCAATTTTGGGGATTTTTGAAGTATGAACTTGTTAGGGGTATTTGTAGATGACTCCTATGCTTATTGATGTATATGATTACTCTTCATTTTGTGTTCCTAGGCTTGAGCATGCTAGAAATCATGCCTTTATGCTATTTGGGTTTATTGTGGAATTATGCCTACGATTGGGGCTTTAGATGTATGAACTCACATGATATCATGAGTAAGAACATTTAAGTGGGATTATGATATTTATGAAATGGGTTTTGATTTATGATTGGGATTTTGTTGTGAATTTTAGGCTTGGGAACTTAAGCCCGAATTATCGGATATATTGTTGTTAAATAAAGTGGGTATTGTTGTTGTCATGGATGAAAGGTCTAAGAATGAAACTTAGTATTTAGACTCAACGGAGTCGAAATAAGTTCACTAGAGTGTTAATGAACTCGGGTTGAATCCCTACGATATTTGGGTTTTGATTGATTATGAATATGATGAATTCTTGGACTTTTAGGCTTGGGAAACAAGCCCGGATTATTTTTGGGAGAATTATTATAAACTTGGATGATGTGCTAAGTTTGGGTTGTATGAAATGCGTATTTAATGAAATGCGATATTAAGACTCAATGGAGTCATTTTAGTTTCAATAAGATGTTAGTGAGCCTTAGGTTGGAATCCTACGATGTTCGGGTTTGGTTGTTTTGATTGTGAGTACCCGAGCATCTCGAATTGTGTCCCATTTGTGACACCCACCCATAGCATAGAAGCTTATTGGGGATTATTAGCGTGCTCGTAGAGCACGAGCATTAGAGATCAACTTATGATCTCGTATTACCTTAAGAAATGATTATTTGAATGAGTACCTCATTATGTGGTTCTTTGACTAAACTTGTAAGTTGGTTGAATTTATTAAGTATGTGCAAATATGTGCATTGTTGAAATTGGTGTGTAGAGCTTTATGTCCTACTTGATTTGGTATGCCCGCAATGAGCGGTCTTGGTTCTTGTTTGAGCATGAGAGTAATTATCTACTTGTGCATTGCATTGAGTCCAGCTGGCATTAATTGGTTTATTATTCAAGTCGTGGTGGGACGATGCACGCCTTCACGAATTATGGGATTCGTGCTCGCTATGGATCGCCGCGCACCCTGACTCCACACACACCTCCACCGTTGGCCGCGGTGGGGAAGTAGCCCCCGTTGCCGGTTAAGTGCCGCATTGGCTTGCTATTGAGATCGAGTAGCCTCGACGACGCGATCGATGAATTCACATACCATCGATGGCACGAACCTGTATATATTGTGTATTGCAGAGCAACACAACGGAGCGCTTTTGGGTATCTTCTCTAACCCTTATGTGGCTTACTATGAGCACTTACATGAAAGATAACGTGATATGTGATTCATGAAGTTCATGATGCTTGATGACTTAATACGCTTTATTTGTTGGTATACGATTAGATGCCATGATTTTATACATGCTTGTGCATTATGCCATGCCACGACATGTTATGCCATACATTGCATTTAGTAACTTATCGGGTCATTATGACTCATTTCGTGTGTTTGTTTTCCTTAGTTTTTGCAGCGATCCCGTTAGTGCGCGGCTTGGATAGATAGTGATTCCTAGAAGGTGGTCTTCCTGCTCTAAGCTTGGAATTATTATTATTATGTTATTTGTATTTGTGAGACACGAATGTAAAGTTATGTAGACTTTACTTGGGTAGACTATGTTAGTATTATGTTATTGTATTATTTTGGTAGCCGACTCGTTAGTCGAGCTGTTGTATCTTTTTAGAAATTGTTCCCTTTTATTATTCCGAGCATGCTTTAGCTCACTCGCTCTAGTATTGTTGGTATTGTCATCTCCGACGACGTTAGTCGTGGACTTGGGTTAATTGTTAGAATTGAATATCTTGTTCTTTTAGTTGATTTATTCCTCCGCATGTTATAGCCGTAGAGTTGTCGCTTATCGTGTTGGGTTCTTGTTGCTTCGCCGGCCTTAGGTTGCCGATGGTTTGTTGTACGTGCGCAATGTTGCGCCACGCGAAGTCGTAGATTTGTCGAGAGATAGTCGCTCTCGCCTTGTATTCCTTAGTTTAAAACTATAGGTTTTGGTCCCATTTATGATTTGCTTCCGCAGATTTTAGTTTTTGGTTATTGCCGTTATGGCTTTTCATTCCTAGAGTTTGTTGGTTCAACTGACTCGCACTATTACGCTTAGCGGGTGCTTGTTCGTCTTTTAGCTTGTCTTGGCGGCACGACCTTGGGATTCCGCATTGGAATTCGGGTCGGGTCGTCACAGTTGGTATCAGAGCTATAGGTTAGCTATTTCGCCAGGATAGGTTCCTTGGCCTTGTTTGGGTTGGGTTTATTGTTGAGATATTAACGCTGAGTGCTCTTTGTAGGCGTACTATGTCGGGAACTTGGCGTGGAGCTAGTTCTATTATACCTGGTTCGAGTACAGCTCGTGGCGACGAGAGGGGAGAGAATGTTAGCGATCCGCGTGTGACTCCTCAACGGATGTGTGGACTGGAAGATGATTCTTCTGTTCTTGCGAAATTCTTGAAGTTTAAACCGGAAAGTTTCGATGGAGAGCCCGATACTATTGAGGCGAAATATTGGCTAGAAAGCATGGAGAAGATCTTTGCGGTTTTGGGTAGTACGTCAGAAGAAATGGTTACCTTAGCAGTGTTTGGATTGGATGGTGCAGCCGAGCAATGGTGGCTTGAAATACGAGATCATTGGAGACAGCACGGAGTACCTCGAGTGTGGGAAAACTTTGTCAAGGAGTTTATGTTACGGTTTGGTCCCAGTAGTAACTCGAGAAAGGGAGAGATGGAATTCCTGATGTTAGAACAAGGAGATATGACCGTGGCTCAGTATTCAGCAAAGTTTACGGAGTTGGCTCGTTACTGTAGTTACTTGGTGCCAGATGAGGCTAAGAAGACCGAGAGATTTGTGAGAGGTCTGAAGACGAAATATCGTAGGCAGCTTATTCCGTTATTACTTACGAATTACCAAGGGGCTGTGGATCGTGCATGTGCGATAGAGTTAGACATCGAAGAGTACGCTCGAAGGAAAATATCAAAGACTAATAGGGGCCCTGAGGATAAGAGGAGGCAGTCAACACCTCAAACAATTAGCCAAGGAAAGGTGCATTCAGGTGGCCGGAGTGGTGTTACTACTTCTACTCAGATAAGACGAGGTGGCGTGTTGACATGTAACTTTTGTAAGAGGACAGGACACACCGAGGATAAGTGTTGGGGAAAGACGGGGAAGTGTTACTATTGCGGTGACGGAACTCACTTGAAGAAAGATTGCCCGAAAAGGAAAGTTAGTCAGTCTGGGAGTACTAGTCAACAATTCAGTGGCTCCAAGAGAGATTGGGACGGTCAGCCTAGAGTTTGAAGCAGTGCACGCGTGGCGGTTAGCTATCACGGAGTTTTGAGACCTATCCGAAATAGGAAGGTATATTCTTGTATATAAATATTCGTAAATTATACCGTTGTTACTATTACCGTTAATATGAGTACACGTTTTAATCGGTAGCTCATGTGCATTCATACATACATTATATGGTGTATTGTGTAATATTGGTTATTTGCTTGATCGGGAATAATACCCCAATGTGAGATCAATATATTACATGGTTTGTTTTGTGGATTACCGGTAGGTAATCGCATGTGGTGTATGGATTCTTGTTTAGTCTATATATATATAAGACTATGCTATATGTATAGAGTTGTGGTTTTGTGTGGTTATGTATATAAAGGCCATAGTATGTATATATATATATATATGAATATGTATATGAAGCATGAATTGTAAGTTGATATTTATTGGTTTGATATAATGTTTGTATATTCTATGAGAATATGTTTTATGTAATGAGTAATATTATACTATATTATTGATTAAGGGTTATTATGCGAATAAAATATACATTCAACTTGTGAGAAGGTTGAAGGTTGCGATTTAGAGGATAATCACGGTTACACGGGAGAGATTGACGCTTCACCGTGAGTATTGAGACGTTAACGTTCTGTTAGGATGCTTAGTGTATGCATTGGTTGTAGACTTGGTCTAGAGCCTAAGAAAGGATAGTTTTGCGGAGTATAGACGTTTCGGGCATTAGTAGCCTTGGCGATTGTGATTACTAGGAAGCCATCTTGGTTGAGTGTACTAGGTACACGAGTGTTGTGATAGCTATGATTGTTGATTGTCAAGGTAATAGGCCTTGTTACTTGGTTTGATTTTTATTCAAGTTATGTGCATTAGTTGTAGGAAACACCTACTTGATGCATTTACATAGTAGTATATTAAATTTTCACCTCATAATATCATGTTCATTCATTTCCTTAGCATAGGAGACTATTAAAGGATGCTTAGAACCTTTTTAATCATGAACCCTCGCATCCTTGCAACGAAAAGCTTTTGAAATCCAATTTAGTCGGTACCCTAAATTGGTGATCAAAAGAGGTTCGTTGGTGGACTAGGATTGGTAGTGAGTAGGTTAAACATTGACTATACCCGTTACCAGATGGATGGACATAGATGAAAAGAATTTTCAAAACATGGCATTGTGTGCTCTTGTGTGTTCTTACCCGCGATAGAGAAATCGCGAGTATGATTTGCATAGTTGAAATGCCAATTTGGTTATCTTTGATTTGTTTGTAAATTGCTCCATAAGCAATTATTAATTCTTGTAAACTTAGAATCTTTTGTGCTTGAATTTCATGATGTGCCCCGAAACAAATAGTTTCGGTAGTTGAACGTGTTCTTATATTGAAGTTTGGGATTTTGCCTACGTGGTTGGCGTAATGTGTTCATATGTGTATTCGCGACTCAAGTATGAGTCATGTTGTTTTCAACCGTAAGTCTTGATGTTGTTGTGTCTATTGGGAATTCTTAGACTTTCGAATTTGGATTATTAGAGTTTAACCCTCGTGTTTATTGTGGTTGTGGACCTGTGGACCTAATGTTGGTTTGTATCATGATTTAGAATTCGGGACGAATTCTTTTTAAGGTGGAGAGGGTGTGACGCCCCGCTCCTTCGTTGTCTCGGTTTGCGTGCTATATTGCACTTCTTCCCTTGTCGACGGTATGTTTGGGTTGCGAGAGGGTCTAGATATGTTTGAGAGACCATATTAAGACCAAAACATTATTAAGAGACTCCATATAGTTGTTGACTTGCTAAAGTCACAAGTCGTGACCCGACGATAGTCGGAATGCGACGCGATTGAGGGTTTACTTCCGTTTTGTGTTCGTGACCTCGGTTTGGGTCCTAGACCTCTTTAAGATGATTTATTAACATGTTTAGATGTGTTAGACTTCAAGTTGGAGGTGTTCCTTAAGTCTATCGAAGATTTGGAAGTTTTGGAGATAGCGTTCGTCTCTATCGCGTAGTTCGGGAATCGAGTCGCGTAATCGCCTCTCCTTTGGGATTCTTATTTCCCTAAGTTGTTATTCAACTTCCTAGAAGTATTTAAGCTTCTTCATTAGCCCTTAGACTTGCCTTAAAAGTCTCCTTTCATTGCTCGTTTGATTTCGAGTTAGTTCGTTCGTCGTCCGGTTGCACGTTGTTGCACCCTTCCTGTTTCGCTCGAGTTGTTTCGGGAGTTGTTCGGGTGTGTTTTAGACTTGTTTTGAGTTGGGTTAGACCCTAGAATGGTTGCCCATAAGTTTGGAATCATTTAGATCAAGTTTAGACCAAGTTTTGGAGGTTCAGGAGCCGAGGCGGCCGCATGGGATGGAGTGAGGCGCCCGCCTCAGATACTGAGAGCACCCTAATGTGCAGAAGAGGTGAGGCGGCCGCATGGAGATGAGGCGCCCGCCTCACCCCCTGTTACGGGATTTTCTTCCCCTGTTTTGAGTTGTGACGTGTTTTACCTATTCTACCCTCCTTAAACCCCCTCTAAACCCTTCCTAACTACCCATACTTAGACCTAATCAAGTCCTAACACTAATTAGAAGTCAATTTAGTTTGATTAAGTGTTTGATTACTCCCTAACATTCACTAATTGCACTTGAGAAATCCCCTTTGTACCCTTCTCTTTATTGGAGGTATAAATACCCAATCTTGACCAAATTTTCTGTAAACCATTCATTTATTCATCCTACTTCTTCAAGTTAGAGAGAGAGAGAGTTGGGAGCTTGAGTTTTGAGCCCTAGCTCCACCTTCTTCCTCCGATCCCCAAGGATTCCACCGTTAGATCGCCGCCAAACTTCGGATTCTCGACGAGGGCAACGAAAGGAACGACTTCACCGTTTAGATTTGGATTCTCTTGAGTTTTCACTCAAGCTAGGTAAGTTACCTTCTTTTGATTTTGGTTCATTGGCCCTAAGGAAAACAACTTGTATGCTATTTGTGGGCAATGAACAACTTGTATGCTATGTTTGCCCAATTTTGGGGATTTTTGAAGTATGAACTTGTTAGGGGTATTTGTAGATGACTCCTATGCTTATTGATGTATATGATTACTCTTCATTTTGTGTTCCTAGGCTTGAGCATGCTAGAAATCATGCCTTTATGCTATTTGGGTTTATTGTGGAATTATGCCTACGATTGGGGCTTTAGATGTATGAACTCACGTGATATCATGAGTAAGAACATTTAAGTGGGATTATGATATTTATGAAATGGGTTTTGATTTATGATTGGGATTTTGTTGTGAATTTTAGGGCTTGGGAACTTAAGCCCGAATTATCGGATATATTGTTGTTAAATAAAGTGGGTATTGTTGTTGTCATGGATGAAAGGTCTAAGAATGAAACTTAGTATTTAGACTCAACGGAGTCGAAATAAGTTCACTAGAGTGTTAATGAACTCGGGTTGAATCCCTACGATATTTGGGTTTTGATTGATTATGAATATGATGAATTCTTGGACTTTTAGGCTTGGGAAACAAGCCCGGATTATTTTTGGGAGAATTATTATAAACTTGGATGATGTGCTAAGTTTGGGTTGGTATGAAATGCGTATTTAATGAAATGCGATATTAAGACTCAATGGAGTCATTTTAGTTTCAATAAGATGTTAGTGAGCCTTAGGTTGGAATCCTACGATGTTCGGGTTTGGTTGTTTTGATTGTGAGTACCGAGCATCTCGTGTGTCCCATTTGTGACACCCACGACATAGAAGCTTATTGGGGATTTAATTAGAGCGTGCTCGTAGAGCACGGAGCATTAGAGATCAACTTATGATCTCGTATTACCTTAAGAAATGATTATTTGAATGAGTACCTCATTATGTGGTTCTTTGACTAAACTTGTAAGTTGGTTGAATTTATTAAGTATGTGCAAATTATGTGCATTGTTGAAATTGGTGTGTAGAGCTTTATGTCCTACTTGATTTGGTATGCCCGCAATGAGCGGTCTTGGTTCTTGTTTGAGCATGAGAGTAATTATCTACTTGTGCATTGCATTGAGTCCAGCTGGCATTAATTGGTTTATTATTCAAGTCAGGGTGGGACGATGCATCGCCTTCACGAATTATGGGATTCGTGCTCGCTATGGATCGCCGCACCCGGGACTCCACACACACCTCCACTGTTGGCCGCAGTGGGGAAGTAGCCCCTTTGCCGTATCAGTTAAGTGCCGCATTGGCTTGCTATTGAGATCGAGTAGCCCTCGACGACAGTCGATGAATTCACATACCATCGATGGCACGAACCAGATATATTGTGTATTGCAGGAGCAACACAACGGAGCGTTTTGGGTATCTTCTCTAACCCTTATGTGGCTTACTATGAGCACTTACATGAAAGATAACGTGATATGTGATTCATGAAGTTCATGATGCTTGATGACTTAATACAGTTTATTTGTTGGTATACGATTAGGATGCCATGATTTTATACATGCTTGTGCATTATGCCATGCCACGACATGTTATGCCATACATTGCATTTAGTAACTTACTGGGTCATTATGACTCATTTCGTGTGTTTGTTTTCCTTAGTTTTGCAGCGATCCCGTTAGTACGCGTGGCGGCTTCGGATAGTGATTCCTAGAAGGTGGTCTTCCGGGCTCTAAGCTTGGAATTATTATTATTATGTTATTCTGTATTTGTGAGACACGAATGTAAAGTTATGTAGACTTTACTTGGGTAGACTATGTTAGTATTATGTTATTGTATTATTTTGGTAGCCGACTCGTTAGTCGAGCTGTTGTATCTTTTTAGAAATTGTTCCCTTTTATTATTCCGAGCATGCTTTAGCTCACTCGCTCTAGTATTGTTGGTATTGTCATCTCCGACGACGTTAGTCGTGGGACTTGGGTTAATTGTTAGGAATTGAATATCTTGTTCTTTTAGTTGATTTATTCCTCCGGCATGTTATAGCCGTAGAGTTGTCGTTTATCAGGTTGGGTTCTTGTTGCTTCGCCGGCCTTAGGTTGCCGATGGTTTGTTGTACGTGCGCAATGTTGCGTCACGCGAGTCGTAGATTTGTTGAGAGATAGTCGTCTCTCAGTCTTGTATTCCTTAGTTTAAAACTATAGGTTTTGGTCCCATTTATGATTTGCTTCCGCAGATTTTAGTTTGTTGGTTCAACTTTGGACTCGCACTATTACGCTTAGCGGGTGCTTGTTCGTCTTTTAGCTTGTCTTGGCGGCACGACCTTGGGATTCCGCATTGGAATTCGGGTCGGGTCGTCACATGCCAAGCCCAAGAAACTACGAACCTCGGTCACCGTACTAGGCGTCTTCCACTTAGTAATCGCCTCAATCTTGGATGGATCCACCGCGATACCATCTCTAGACACCACGTGCCCTAGAAAAGAAACTTGCTCAAGCCAGAACGCACACTTACTAAATTTCGCGTAAAGCTGCTTCTTCCGTAGGATAGAAAGAACTTCTCTCAAGTGATTCGCATGTTCCTCTCGTGACTTGGAGTACACAAGAATGTCATCAATAAACACCACTACAAAGCAATCGAGATACTCATGAAAAACCCTATTCATCAGATCCATGAAAACTGCAGGCGCGTTGGTCAACCCAAATGGCATCACAACAAACTCATAGTGACCATAAGCAGCGGAAAGTCGTCTTCGGGACATCCTCCGCTCTAACCCTCAACGGTGATAACCACTCCTCAAATCAAATTTGGAATGAGACAAGCGAACCTCGAAGTTGATCAAAAAGATCATCAATGTGTGGCAAGGGATACCTATTTTTAATGGTAGCCTGGTTCAACTGTCGATAGTCTATACAAAGCCGTAAACTACCATCCTTCTTTCTCACAAACAACACCGGTGCACCCCAAGGAGATACACTCGGTTTAATGAACTCCCTATCTAGAAGTTCCTGATCTTTCAACTCACGCAACTCCGCCGGAGCCATACGGTAAGGTGCCCTAGAAATAGGCGAAGTCCCTGGCAATAGTTCAATACAGAACTCTAGTTCTCGGTCGGGAGGCAAAGGGTACTCGGAAGAAAAGACATCAGGGAACTCATTAACTACCGGAATATCCTCTAGCTTAGCAGAAGACATGCTAGTATCAAGAACACAAGCTAAATACCCCGTACACCCGCGCGATAAGAGTTGTCTAGCCCGCAGCGAAATAATATGAACCCCACTCATAGCATGATCACCCGAAAACACAAACTCCAGGAATACCGGCATGGCAAAAGTTACTTTCTTACTACGGCGGTCAACTAAAGCATGATGTACACATAGCCAATCCATACCAAGAATCACATCAAAGTCTCTAATAGGCAATACTACCAAATCAGCATGCAAGACTCGATCATGAACAAGCACATCACATCTCACATAGACCTCGACGCCAACAAGCAATCACCCAACGGTGTAGACACCTCAAGCACATAAGGTAATAGCAGGCGGGCAAAACACATAAATGTTCTAGGAAATGCGATGCAACATAAGAATGAGTAGACCCCGGATCTATAAGAACTCGAGCATGATGACCAAGACCGAAAGAGTACCTCCGATCACGGTAGAAGACTCGGGAACACCTCGCCGATCAAGCGAAAACACGAGCTGCGTCTTAGAGGGCGCCATCGCTATCCCTCTTGGACCAGCATCGCGAATCCCTCGAGGATCGAGCTGCTCTAGACTTGGGGATCTTTGAGCCGATGACTAGAATCTCCACAAATAAGACAAGTGCCAAGCACTGGTCCGCACTTCTCACTAGTATGTCCAATCTTATGACAAGTCGAACAAGTCACCGCGGTCCACCGCCACGAGTCTGCGCCCCGAGGAGAAGGAGCACTACTACCTCGACTCTCGAGCGGGCGCCTATCACCACTAGCGATGCTATATTCGACCACCGCCGACGATTGCCTTGGTAGCCAGACCGATTCCAGAAGGCGAACTCGCTGTGAAGGCTAGAAGAAGGATGCAGGGGAGGCTTACGCCTATGCTCCTCAATGTCTCGCTCGATCTCATACGCACGATCTACCGCACTCTGCAGCTGCTAACCGAAGGGATAACAATCAAGCTGTTTCACTGTACTCGGTCTTCAACCCTTTCACGAACCTCCGGGTCTGTGTCTCTCATCTTGCACCGATGTGCACAATAACGGACAACTCGGCTGAATTTAGAAGAATCTTGAGCTATAGTCATGGAACCCGCTCTAAATCTCGGAATTCTTTCTCCCTTCGCTGTCTAACCACGGTAGGCACATAAGTAGCCTTAAACTCGCCTCAAATGTAGGCCACACTGCGCCACCCGATTCAACTCCCAACTAGCAAGTAGAACCTCCCACCAATGATTGGCGGCTCCTCTGCTTATATGCAGCTAAGACCACTTTCTCCTCCTCCGTGCAATCCAGTGCTTTGCAAAGATTTTCTTCACATCCTCGAGCCAAAGCTCGGCCATACTAGCATCCGCCTCCCTCAAAAGATGGAGGCTTCATTTTCAAGAATCTTTCTAACACAAAGATTATTCCGTGCCCTAGCACCGGTGGTACAACCAGACGCGGTGGCGACACTCTCGCCCGGTTACTGGGGTGGTGGTGGAGGAGGTACATTCGACTGGCCAAAAGCCGGGCCATCTCGGTCATAAACTCGTCATGCGGCGATACAAATCCGCCATCGAGCATTCATGCCCACTGGGTTCGGTGGTGGAGGTGGCAACTCCACTTCCGTTCCTCAGAACTCTCTGGGTCGGCCTCTACCTCGGCCTACACTCGGCCGGCTCTAGGGTTCACCATTGCACCTATAAGAAATTCACTCGACGTTAGAACATCACACCAAGAACAACCCACCTAGGCCATGGAACCTATCCTGGCCGATAGCTAACCTATAAACATGCTCTGATACCAACTGTGGCGACCCGACCGGGCCCGAGGTGGAACCGAGGTCGGACCGCAAATAAGGAGGAAACAAGTAAACAAACAACATGCAAGGACTTCATTTTAAAAAACGACGTGACGCAACATTAGAGCGTAGCACGCCTCGCCCGGCAAAGGCCGTATTTTTAAAACTTTTCAAACTGATAAAACAAGTTAAACAATTAAACCAAGTCATCGGCGACACTACATGCGGAACCCAAGCTAACTTAAGGACAAGAATTAAATAAGAGCTAATAGGATGCTCGGCGGAAGACTTATACGTAGTGAATATTAACAAGTTAACCAAGCTCGGCTTACACAATGCCGGCATCAAAAGGAATTACAAGTACTACAAGTGTTAAAACTACTAGCTAACAAGAGTTACAAGATCAAGCTTTATACAAATACCCAAGCATAGTCTAATTGACTTGCTTTAACCCGTCGTCCTTACAAAATATAAAGCAAGAGGAAGAGGACATCTAAACCACCTCTTCGAATATCAACGGCGGAACAAAAGGGGGACAAAGCACGAACACAGCAATCTCAACGAGCAGGACCTGTCTTGCTAGGATCTAAAGAAGTAAAGGGGAAAGGGTAAGTCATAAAGACTCGTAAGCTATCAATCATGCATGTCATGGCAATATGCAACATACAAGGCAAGTTATAGTCACATAAGCATAGAGATCATATATCCAAGATGCACATTGTTTCACATAAGTGCGCATAATTAAATCACATAGGATAAGGATATATGGAGAGCCGGGCCGCTACGTAGTTCCTGCATACAAGCGTTATCTTGAGCGTGCATGTGTCAGATGCGTGTAGTACATCGACCTTCCGAGGAATGCGGGATAGAACCAATGGTACTCGTATTGATGCAACAAAGGGAACTACTTCACCTGTGGCCACAAGTGGAGGCGTGTGTGAACAAGGACGGGATGCCACCGGTGGACTCATGCAATGTATACTTAACAAAAATATCAAGTAGTGAACGAGGTCGACAAGAGCGATCTCGTTCATGACAAGTAAATTATTCTCATCAATAACCAAGTAGGATTGAGTCCGACAAGAGCGAACTCACATGTCAATTTAGTATTCTATAATATGACATTCAAGATCAAGCAAGGCAATCAATTCAAGTTCAAAGTCAAGAATTATTATTCTTAGGGAAACGCGTTTAGAACGTCGTAGGGATTGATCGGTGAGCCGGTATTGTTCAATAGCTCGCTAAGCTTGACTCCGTTGAGTCGTCTCTAACAATTCATCCAATAGAGTTAGGATGCTAAATGCATCATAAACCCTTTTCTAAGTTCGCGTACATGATCGGCTAGGTCATTAATCCATTTAACAACCGTAGTTAGGAATTGTCATCAATTCAATTTCAATGAGCCTTAGAATTATTATTTCAAAGGTTAATAATTTACAATAGTCCAAGGACATTAATCCTTCGTAGGAGGGTATAGAACACATAAGGTCCAATTCAACAAGATGAACAATTCATGGCATATGGAACCCTAGAATTCTTAGTTCCCAAAAGTCATTAAAATCCAATAGTCCAAGAACATTAGTTGTTCCTAAGAGGGCATAGAACATATTTAATTCTAGGCATAGGACTAATTTAACAAGATGATCATATTAATCAAAAATCCACAAAAGACCAATTCATCAATAATCATGGCAAGAGCATTGTAGGAGCATGGGATTTACAAGAAGAGGGGGACATGGCATATCTAGCATACATCCTAAGGGGAATCGATAGCTTACCTTACACCCAAGAAAGAGATGGAATGGACACAAAGTAATCGGATGGAAATGATCTCCTTGTCGGTAGCTTCACTCCGGTGGTCTCGGTTTGGCAAACGGAGGTCGGGAGCTCAATCCATGGAGTAGACACACACTAGTCTCACCTTTTCTCTACACACACTAATATGGCAAGAGAGAGAGAAGAGAAATCTGGGAATGGAAGCTTAATGGCTGATCAACAAGAGAGAAGGCTTATATATGTTGCATGGAATGAGTGGAAATCCACTTGGCACAAGGAGAGAGCCTCAAAATACACTTGTCACATGGAGGTAGCTTGAGGTTAGGACTAATCCAACTTGATTAGTGTTTAAAAGGTAGGATTAGGGCCAATTAGGAAGGGGTTAAAGGGGTCAAAGGTCGGACATAGGAGAGGAGGGAGAAAATTTCCCGTAGCTGGTGAAGGGCTGAGGCGGGCGCCTCAGCATGGCCCATGCGGCCGCCTCAAATGCAGGTTAGTTTCCTGTTTTTCATTTGCTCTCAGCTTCTGGGGCGCGCGCCTCACTCGATCCATGCGGGCGCCTGAACTACTGGGGCTCCAAAACTTGACTTAAACATGTCCTAAAGGGTCCTAAACTTGTGGGCAACCATTCTAGGGTCTAACACCACTCAAAACAAGTCCGAAACACACCCGAACAACACCCGGAACAAGGTAGGACAAGGCTCGAATCATGCGACGATTGGTTGACGAATCAAACCCGGATTAAACGTCAATGAAACTAAGATATCTTGGGCATGGAAAAGGCTTGTTTAACCATGGTTAAGAGTTCAATACAAGGCCGGGAACTCAATGAACATATCGCACGACGAAATACGCGCAAAACGGGAGAAGAGGGAAATCGCTAAGGCCAAAACAAAGCAGAAAGGTTTCCAAACTTCCAATCAAACCTACTATGATCAAGGTGAACGTTCTAGGTCATCTATGATGGACAATAGAACTCTAACAAGTCTCGGTTGAGTGCTAACATGCTAAGGCAAACACTCAAGGCACAAGGCAAGGCAAGCAAGGCAATAAAGGCATTCAAGCAACTAGGCACATAATACTCTCATGTGAGTATGACATGAACAATTAGAAGTATCTAACATGTTAAGGCATAATACAATCATGTTATTAAGGCATAAGACAAGTAATGCAAGTAATGGGTTTGGGTTCTCACAAGAATAAAGTAAAGTAAAGAAAACCAAAAAACAACCAAGAAAATAAGAAGTGATTAAGAAAATAACGAAACAAAATCAAGAAAAATATAAAAAAGAACATAAGAAAATTCAAGTATAAGAAAAATTAAAAAATTAAAAGAAAATCAAGGAAAGAAAAAGAAACAAAGTCATGAAGAAGAATAAAGTAAAGTAAAGAAAACCAAAAAACAACCAAGAAAATAAGAAATGATCAAGAAAATAACGAAACAAAATCAAGAAAAATATGAAAAAGAACATAAGAAAATTCAAGTATAATAAAAATTAAAAAATTAAAAGAAAATCAAGGAAAGAAAAAGAAACAAAGTCATGAAGTAGAATAAAGTAAATTAAAGAAAACCAAAAAACAACCAAGAAAATAAGAAATGATCTAGAAAATAACGAAACAAAATCAAGAAAAATATGAAAAAGAACATAAGAAAATTCAAGTATAGGAAAAATTAAAAAATTAAATGAAAATCAAGGAAACAAAAAAAAACAAAGTCATGAAGAAGAATAAAGTAAAGTAAAAGAAAACCAAAAACAATCAAGAAAATAACGAAACAAAATCAAGAAAAAATATGAAAAAGAACATAAGAAAATTCAAGTATAAGAAAAATTAAAAATTAAAAAGAAAATCAAGGAAAAAAAAAAAAAACAAAGTCATGAAGAAGAATAAAGTAAAGTAAAGAAAACCAAAAAACAACCAACAAAATAAGAAATGATTAAGAAAATAACGAAACAAAATCAAGAAAAATATAAAAAAGAACATAAGAAAATTCAAGTATAAGAAAAATTAAAAAATTAAAAGAAAATCAAGGAAAGAAAAAAGAAACAAAGTCATGAAGAAGAATAAAGTAAAGTAAAAGAAAATCAATAAACAATCAAGAAAATAAGAAATGATCAAGAAAATAACGAAACAAAATCAAGAAAAAAATATGAAAAAGAACATAAGAAAATTCAAGTATGAGAAGAAATTAAAAATATTAAAAGAAAATCAAGGAAAGAAAAAGAAACAAAGTCATGAAGTAGAATAAAGTAAATTAAAGAAAACCAAAAAACAACCAAGAAAATAACGAAACAAAATCAAGAAAAATATGAAAAAGAACATAAGAAAATTCAAGTATAGGAAAAATTAAAAAATTAAATGAAAATCAAGGAAACAAAAAAAACAAAGTCATGAAGAAGAATAAAGTAAAGTAAAGAAAACCAAAAAACAATCAAGAAAATAACGAAACAAAATCAAGAAAAATATGAAAAAGAACATAAGAAAATTCAAGTATAAGAAAAATTAAAAAATTAAAAGAAAATCAAGGAAAGAAAAAGAAACAAAGTCATGAAGAAGAATAAAGTAAAGAAAAGAAAACCAAAAAACAACCAAGAAAATAAGAAATGATTAAGAAAATAACGAAACAAAATCAAGAAAAATATAAAAAAGAACATAAGAAAATTCAAGTATAAGAAAAATTAAAAAATTAAAAGAAAATCAAGGAAAGAAAAAGAAACAAAGTCATGAAGAAGAATAAAGTAAAGTAAAGAAAACCAAAAAACAACCAACAAAATAAGAAATGATTAAGAAAATAACGAAACAAAATCAAGAAAAATATGAAAAAGAACATAAGAAAATTCAAGTATAATAAAAATTAAAAAATTAAAAGAAAATCAAGGAAAGAAAAAGAAACAAAGTCATGAAGAAGAAAAAAGTAAAGAACAGAAAATCAAGAAACAATCAAGAAAATAAGAAATGATCAAGAAAATAACGAAACAAACTCAAGAAATAATAAGAAAAAGAAAAATTCAAGTATGAGAAGAAATTAAAATATTAAAAGAAAATCAAGGAAAGAAAAAGAAACAAAGTCATGAAGTAGAATAAAGTAAATTAAAGAAAACCAAAAAACAACCAAGAAAATAAGAAATGATATAGAAAATAACGAAACAAAATCAAGAAAAATATGAAAAAGAACATAAGAAAATTCAAGTATAGGAAAAATTAAAAAATTAAATGAAAATCAAGGAAACAAAAAAAAAACAAAGTCATGAAGAAGAATAAAGTAAAGTAAAGAAAACCAAAAAACAATCAAGAAAATAACGAAACAAAATCAAGAAAAATATGAAAAAGAACATAAGAAAATTCAAGTATAAGAAAAATTAAAAAATTAAAAAGAAATCAAGGAAAGAAAAAAGAAACAAAGTCATGAAGAAGAATAGTAAAGTAAAGAAA
>JABEVN020000401.1:0-32686 GCA_013146195.2 Codonopsis lanceolata | reverse complement strand
AATAGTCAAACACCTGACCCTCATATGTCCGGATGCTCACCAATCGACAAAAGCTCCACCGCATCAAGTCGAATGGTCACTACAAGTTGAAAAAAGAAAGCATGAAACAAACACGTCAACTTCATTCTAAAAAATAATAATAATAATAAAAAAACAAGCAAAAAAAAATACCCGATCCGGCAGTCTAATATAGTGATCATTCCCAAGCCCAACAAGTTTTTATCAATGATATGCTGGGTTATAGTCAAATCAAAAGCAGCTAGAGACCAAGAAAAGACCTCACCCTGGGGACTCATCGCTATCATGTCATGCCGTCTGCTAAAAAAATGCTTGGGCTACTTATCAAAGGTCGCTACCCCTCTCTTCCACGATGTGTCGTAGATATTGTCAAAGAGATCCGTCAGAGATGTCGTGACCCCACAAGCCAAGAAAGAAGACCTTGTTCACCCCCCAATTTCAACGAAGTTCAAAAGGTACGGTGCTCGATCCATTCTATCCAACAAGTGCTTTCCTCTCCAATCAGCTAGTTGAAAACCCGAAAGGGCGGCCTAGGCAAAAGTTAGGCATTCAAAAAAATAAAAATAAAAAAATGATGAAAAATGAAAAGAAGAAATAAGGGCTCGCTAGGCCGAAACCCAAAGGGCGGCCTAGGCAAAAATTAGAGCACAAAAAAAACACATTTATTCATAATAAAAAATAAGGGCTCGCTAGGTTGAAAACCCGAAAGGGCGGCCTAGGCAAAAGTTAGAGCCAAATAAAATAATATATAAGGAGAATAAGGAGAGGGAAGACACTCTTTGAAACCTCGACATCTTACCTCCAGCCTTCAAAGATGCAAGGGGCTCGACCGACAAAAGAAGAAGAAAACCACGACGAAAGCTCACAATAATACACTAAAATATAATATTACGGGTCCTAAGGTGCAACTTAGAATAATTGCTAAAGAAATTTAGATTATACATTAATTGCATGTACATATCTATTATTGCCTCTACCCCTTTGTTTCCCCAAAACTATCCTTCATTTGCAGCAAGCCCTAGCCCATCAATGTCTGCAAGGCCCACCCTACGGCCCCATATACTTCTTCTACGAAGGCACGTAAAGCTCTCGCCTCATCGTGATGAGAAACACCAAGTATCCTCGCCTCTATTCATCATCCGTTGCCATTGTCCCGAAACAGCCGATGATTTGATTCCGATCATCCCGCCGCCTGTCTGACATGAAGAAAAATGCAGGAGTCATGAGAATAGCTTATGCCAAATATACCTCGCAACAATTATATGGCCATGAGGAGATTCCGCTTTTCCTTTCCTCGCATCTCATAAAAAAAAAAAGGAAGTCCGCTCGAACCCGGGGTATTTTCCTTTAAAATCCATTTTGGGAAATACACGTGCCATTACCCGTTAGGTCGTATAGTTTTACTTTGTGCGCGCGTCTTGAGTCCGCATGTGTTTATTTATTTTGCATCATATAAAATTAGATTGCATTGTAAATATTTGACAGTGTTTTCAAAAACAAAAACAAAAAAACAAAAACAAAACAAAAACAAAAACAAAAACAAAACAAAAAAAACAAAAAAACAAAAACAAATCAAAAAAACAAAAACAAAAAACAAAAAAACAAAAAAAAAAAAAAAACAAAAAAACAAAAAAACAAAAAAAACAAAAACAAACAAAAAAAAACAAAAACAAAAAACAAAAAAAAAAAAAAAAAAAATGTATCATTCTTTACGTAAATACACACTTGCCATTTTTTTTAAATATATATATATATATATACATGTACATAATTTACATGTAAATAAACATTTGATTTTTTTAAAAAATGTATATATTGTACATATATACCATATTCTTTTACATTCCTCCAATAACAAAAAAAAAAAACAAAAAACAAAAAACAAAAATTATATGTACTGTTTTGCTTTTAGATAAACATTTTGCATTATAAGCATCATTAAAAAAAATGCATTTTGCATCTTAAAGATATATACTACATTTTGCATTATTGCATGCACGATAAAATAAAGAATACTCATGCATCATGCTAATAAGCATCTCATAATTTTTAGGCATCACATTTACATCAAATAAAGTAGTACATGCATTCAGCATGTGCTTTCATTATACAATAAGCTGCATTAGGGGTGCGCTAAAAAGAAAATAAAATGCCACCAATCTGAAAAATAAATATTTTTATGGCATTCACTATGTCCCTGCAGCATAAGCATACATCATTTAGCCCCATTTGTATTTATAATATAAACCATGCATAATAAGGTCAAACACTGACCACTAGTTCAATCATGCATCATAAAAATAAATCATATAAATTCCATGCATCATTACTTAATTGCATCATTTAGACATAAATAGGACATGCATCAGCATCATTAATAAAGTCAGGAATGCTTCAAAAGTGTCAAACAGTGCCAAAATCTAGCAGATCAGAAGTATATCCAGACAGACAAAAAAAAAAAAGAATAAATTCCCCAGCAAGAGTGGCAAAAATGCCAAGATCAGTCGAATCCGCGGCAGCCACCCGGGCACAAACAGGTAAGTCAGGTACAGTATTCCTACCCTGACTTTAGAATAATTTCCCTTTTTAGGAAAATTTAAAAAAAAAAAAAAGAAGTTTGCTTTTGTTCTCAAATAAAAGAAAAACTCTTTTTCAGATTGAGTTTTGATTTCAAAAAAAAAAAAAAAAAAAAAACAACAACAACAACAACAAAAAACAAAAAACAAAAAACAAAAAACAAAAAAACAAAAAAATGAAAAAAACAAAAAAATCGGGAGAGGGAGAAATGCATGTACAAGAGAGAAAAATTTTCAGGTACGTGCAACAAGAACAAATGCGGCGGCAGAAGAAGAAATTTTCGGCTAAAGCTAGAAAATTGAGCAAAAAGAAAACATCAGCAAAGAAAAGATGATATCAGCTGATACCAAACGATGCTACAACAAGGAAAAAGGAAGCTTCTGACCAAGGTTAGAAGGAGTGGTAAAGTAAAAAATGCGAAGATCAAGAAATATTTTCCAACCTAAAGTCGAAAACAAAGCGGAATTGGGAAAAGATTTTCCAAATGGCCTAACAAAGTGACAAAAAGAAAAATCCCAAAGTGCAACAACAAACAAGCAAAGAGCGACAACAAAGCAACATCAGCAAAGAATTTGTCGCATCCTGACACGACAAAAGAAGGAAAGGAAGGTATTTTCCTTTTTAACGTTGCATTTGTTTGATGTTTGGAAACTTTCCTTTAAGGGGTACACCCCTGATTGATAGGGAAAGGTTTTGTTCTCCGTTGAAGGCGAGTTCCGAGGAGGCAATACAATCCATGCATTTTCGCTATGTGGGAAACTTTCCTTTAAGGGGATCCGATTTATAGGGAAAGGTCTTGTTCTCCGGTAGAGGTGAGTTCTAGGAAACAATTCACACCGCATAGCCACAAGGCGAACTTCACGATTGGTCCGATTCCTTGACTAAGGATACGTGAGGCGTCTATCACAAGAGACGCGACCATCACAAAGACATATTTACCCTTGTCGTACTCATTTGATAAAGCTTTGCCACACTTGCTCATTTGGAATTGTCGCACTTGCACCACAACACTTACACGCCACATTTAGTCCCCGGTTGTGTGAACTACGTCTGGTCCGATTCCTTGTTTAAGGATACGTGAGGCGCCTATCACTAGCCCGACCGTTGTATGAGTGATAGTTTAGGTTTTGGCCTGAACTACGTTTTGGTCTGATTTCCTTAGTTAAGGAATACGTAGGCAGCCTATCTCGGTAGGTCCGACCATTGCAACATAAAAATATTTTCTCATCTCGAATTTGGGAGTCTATCTTTTCAACGATGTTCGCTACTCTAAGCTTCGGTTGCACCCAGAACTCCATCGTTGAGGGGCTCATAGACACCCCAAATTGCACTCTATTTTATATTGTCAATTAAATATTACAAAATAGACTACTAATTATTTCTTGTATGTTTCAGGAACAAAGGTACAAAAAGATAAATAAAACAAAAATAAAAAAAAAAAAGAAAACAAAAAAGAAACAAAAGAAACAAAAAAAAAGAAGAAAGAAAATTGAAAAGATAAATAAAACAAAAAAGAAAAGAAAAGAAAAAAAAGAAAAAAACAAAAGAAATGAAATGAAAAGCAAAGAAACAAAAACAAGAAAACAAGAAAAAGAAAGAAAACAAAAAAAAAAAAAAAAAAAAACAAAAATAAAGGAGCCGCCGGTTGCCCCCTTTCCTTACCCACTAATCTATCCTATATATATACTCCCTCACTCACGATCTCTCTCTCAATTTCTTTCACCCAGCGACTCTCTCTCATAATCTCTCCCTCTCTCACAGTTCCCTCACTCCATCCGGCCCAAACTCTTATAATCCCTCACTCTCACAATTCCCTCACTCCCAAAAAGAAAACTCTCTCACATATATATACTCCCACTCCCAGCGACCCCCACTCCAGCCGTCCCACTCCCAGCGATCCCCTCTCCCAGCCGTCCCTCTCCCTTACTCCCTCACTCGCACACACTCACATATACTCCCTCTCTCTCACGACAGCCCCACCCACACACACAACCCGCACGCACACACACACAACAAATACATAAACACACACACACAAATACACACAAACACACACACCCTGCCGTTACGCTGCCCGATTTCAGACAACAAAATCAACAAATACAAGCAGTTACGCTGCCCAAATTCACACAACACACAACACACAACAACAACAACAACAACAAAAAGACTCCCTCTCCCGAGAAGGACAGAGCGAGCACACCGCCGCTCTAAAAGGTAACAGCCTTTAAGGGCGTTTTTATTTATTTATTTACTTTTCAGTTCATTTATTATTTAAGGTTGTATTTTAAATCCGGCACAATGTAGCCAATATAAGCCGTTGTGCTGCCCGGATTAGATTAGGAAAAATTATGTAAAAGAGTCATTATAATGACCAAATATTCTTAAATGTGTTTGTAATTATTGGAAGGAGGCGGCTGCGAGTCCGTAAATAATGTAGCCACGAATGTATCTGTTTAATTTTCCCTTGTCAAAATAAGACCTTATTTATTTGATAGATTAATATAACAATGAGCATACTTGACCAAAAACGCTTTGAGACGAAGGGCGAGTTGGGTGCCTAGCACCTTCCCAACTCGTAACTTAGCCCCCGAACCCGTTTTCTAAAATCTCTGGTTTTCTTTTCTGGTTTTCCATTATTTTTGCCTTAAAATAAAGGTGGCGACTCTAAAACTTTCAGATCCAGTGGGGCCTTGCAATAGCTCCCATAGCAATCTGACTGGGCCATAAGGCTATTTTAATAAATCCATAAGTGGGGGCGTCGCAATATCTTTTCTTGCACTTCTCTATTTTCCCGAAAGATAAAAGGGAGAATGAGAATGGAAAGGTAATGCATTCCCATATCCCTGTTATCCCCGAAATAAGGGATAACGACATGAGAAAACCCTTAGTTCCCATTTTGGATACAAAATCCACTCAAGGCAACCGAGGCACATTCCAACGTGCTAATATAGACACTCCTCTCGCACTTTGGATTTCGTCTTCCCTAAACAAGGGAGGGTGGGAACGAGAGCTGGTGTCCCGCGATCCGCACGCACGGCACCCTATCAAAGCGGGCGGGCGCTGAGCACACCCTGGGAACCTCACACTACCAAAATAAACGACAATAAAATACTAACATAACTACCCAAGTAAAGTTTACATAACTTCACACCCGTGTCTCACAAGATACAAAATACAATAGTAATAATAATAATCCAAGCTATTGCCCTAAGATCACCGTTATCGATCAAGCGCCGAGGCGCGCACTAATCAAGCTAACGCAAAAACTAAGGAAAACAAACACACGAAATGAGTCATAATGACCCGATAAGTTACTAAATGCAATGTATGGCATAGCATGGCGTGGCATGGCATAATGCACAAGCATATATAATCTCATGGCATCTTAATCGTATACCAACAATAACTTGTACTAAGTCATCAAGTATCATAAACTTCATAAATCACATAGCACGTTATCTTTCATATAAGTGCTCATAGTAAGCCACATAAGGGATAGAGAAGGTACCCAAATGGTGTCGTTGTGTTGCTCCTGCAATACACACTGTTATACTTTATCGTGCAACATCGATGCTCTGTGAGTGCATCGACTTTTATCATTCGATTTAGCTAGCAAGCCAATGCGGCACTTATTGATACAAGAAGGGGCTACTTCCCCATTGCGGCCAACAACGGAGGGGTGTGTGGGTCCCAGGTACGGCGATCCATAGCGAATACGAATCTTACGATTCGTATAGGCGATGTATCGTCCTACCCTGACATAAAAACCAAATCCAAATAATGCCAGCTGGGCTTTTATGAAATGCACAAGTAGATAATTACTCTCATGCTCAAACAAGAACCAAGACCGATCATAGCGGACATATCAAATCAAGTAGGACATAAAGTTCTACACACCAAATTAACAATGCACATATTGTACACACTTAGCAAATCCAACCAACCTATCCGTTTAGTCCAAGAACCACCAATTGAGGTATTCATAACCCTCAAGTCACAACCCAATCAAACGTAGCATATAAGCTCAAGAAATCACAATGTGAGGTCTACTATAGCCCTCTACTCGGGGTTAAACCAAAGACTATTATTTAGTCTAAAAACAATCATAAATCCGACTTAGCATTTATCCTCGCTTAAAGGTACAGGACTCAACCATAGTCCTAACGGTCATATATGTTCGACTTCTTCAAAGCCAATCTCACGGATATCAAAACTAAGCCGTAGTCATAAACTCGCGAGTGCTTTCATGTGCACGCGACCCAATTCCCTAAAAGAGAACTCATTCAAATAACCATTTCTTAAAGTAATACGAGATCATAGGTTGATCTCTAATGCTCCGTGCCCTAACGAGCACGCCCTAAACAAATCTCCAATAAACCTCTATATCGTGGGTGTCACAAAGGGACACAAATCAAGATGCTCGGGTACTCACAATCAAAACCAACCAAACCCGAACATCGTATGATTTTGACCTAATGCTCAACAACATGATATTGAACCTAAAACAACTCCATTGTGTCTTAATTATCACACAACATTAAATGCCTAGTTCATAAATCCCCAAATCAACATATCATTCACATTTACAACAATTTTCCCACAAATCATTTGGGCTAGATTCCCTAGATTAAAATCCATAGAACTTAACAAGATCTTATACCCATTTTAGAAATCACATACTTTCAATTGAATGGTCATACACATATTGCCTAGTGAGATTACACCTCTAAATTCCCAAACTTATGTCTACTATCATAATAAACCCAAATACAATGTAAACATGATTTCTAGCAAGCTCACAATCCTAGAAACACAAGATGAAGAGTAACAATGCACTTCAATAATCATAGAGTTCATCCTACACATGCTCTTAACAAGTTCACATGCTCAAATCACAAATTAAAATCATACAAGGCATGTATGTGTACTCATTGACCTCAAATAGCATAGAGTTTGTTTTCCTTAGGATCAATGAGTACAAAATCAAAGAGAGAAGAGGTAACTTACAAGTGTTCAACACCAAAGAAAGCAAAGAAAGAAACCAATCGGTTGAAAACGATCCTCTCGTCGAGCTCTACACTTTTGATGAAGGTGGCTTGAGCAAATGGAGAATGGATGAGGGAAGATCAAGAGCAAAGCTTCAAGAAGCCATGGGAGAGCTTGAGAGAGGATGAATCCCGTTTTTGGAGAGTGAGGGTGAGAAATGAGAGTCAAAATCTGAAAATGTGGCTTATATTGGTCTAGAAATTGAGTGGGACAAGTGTCAAGACCTTGTGGTCTCTTTTAAAATCTGATTTTGTGGCTTAATGATCATTAGAGCTCTCTTAATCCATCATTAAAACTAGTTAGGGATGTTAGGACTCAAGTGAGGAGGGTTAGGGAGGTTTAGGAAAGGTTTAGATAGGGGGTTAAGGTGTATAAGTCGTTCAATATCAAAACAGGGGAAAAAATCCCGTAACAGCTCTCAGAAGATGAGGCGGGCGCCTCACAAGAAGCGCGGGCGCCTGGAAGCTGAGGCTGGAAGCTGAAATTGAAATGCTCCCAGAAGTTGAGGCGGGCGCCTCACTAAAGTCCAGGCGGGCGCCTGGGAAGCTGAGGCTGGACAGTCAATCTTGTAAAATCGACCATAAATCGCTCACAACTCCAAATGAGGTGATTTTTGATATTTATGAAACTAGACTCATTAAATTATATTTTAGAATTTTAAATTACTCCATTTGGACTTATATTCATCAAGATATGGTTACAACAAAAATCAAGTACAGAAGTTGTTTTTCTGAAAACTGAATTCTGGCACAGCCGTAAGTCAAGACCTAATT
The DNA here is from genome assembly GCA_013146195.2 of Codonopsis lanceolata. Taxonomy (NCBI): domain Eukaryota; kingdom Viridiplantae; phylum Streptophyta; class Magnoliopsida; order Asterales; family Campanulaceae; genus Codonopsis; species Codonopsis lanceolata. The sequence goes on along the minus strand of JABEVN020000401.1, from coordinate 24,269 downwards.
GAGGTACTTAGACACCTTGGAAAATTACCAAATTTTACATAGAGTATCCTAACGTATGAAGGTAAAACATACTAAATTTTTAGAAAATTCTATTTAGTGGATTAGTACCAGAATTTTCCGAAGTTTGCCCAAAACATGACGGTGCGTGAAGGAATAAATTGGTCATTTCATAACCAAAGGTAACAAGTCTATGAACAATGATTGTGCAAGAATGATAATTACTAGTACACTTGGTCTATAACTCAAATGAACTTCTCACAAGTTGAAAACACAAAGAATACAAGCAACGAAGGAAGAATCGCTAAGGCCAAAACAACGCAATCGAACCGGCGATTCAACAAACAAGCTTACACGATTCTAAACATGTTATGGACTTCATGAATGACTTATAAATGTTTCTAAAACATATATGGACTAAATAAACATGCTCACAATCAACAAGAAAATATGAAGGCAAGCATACAATGCACATGCAAGAATACGGGGTGTCACAGCATTCATACCAATATGTCCTAATCTAGAATGCCAAAAATCATGCTTTTCAACATTAAAGTTAGAATCAACAAAGTAAGAAGAACTGGTAATTTTATTATTAATGCTCAATAAATACATTTGGTCTTTAATGTAGCCCTTTCCAACAAACGTCCCATTTTTAGTGATATTCACTTGTTGGGCGCGAAAGGTTACCTTAAAGCCATTTTCGTCCAATTTAGGAACGGATACAAGATTCTTCCTCATAGAGGGAATATGGTACACATTTTTCAAAGCAAGAGTCTTTCCCGAAGTGAGGGGGAGAATAATGGTCCCTATGCCCAAGACCTCGCTTGTAGAAGCATTTCCCATATAAACTGCTTTTGGCTCTTTTACTTCTTCATATGTTTTAAACAAGCTTCGATTGGGAGTTACATGACAAGTAGCCCCTGAATCAATCCACCAATCTGAGTCGACATTGTTGACTAGAAAGATTTCAGAAAGCATGCTAATGAAGTTGCTCTCAACTACATTTGCTTGTTCATCTTTCTGTTGCCCTTTGCGGTAATAGCAGTTCTTAGCCAAGTGGTTTGTTTTTCCTCAAACATAACAAGAACTCTTCTGCTTTTTCTTAGCTTTACCATTTCCATCATTTTTAAAGTTGTTTTTCCGTTTGAACTTTCCTTGGTTTCCCTTGGAAGTTCCGGCAACATTTTTATTTTCCACATAGTTTACACCATCAATCTTCTCAGAAATTGAGCCATCATGTTTGAGACTTTCAGTCTCAATTTGGATGCCTTGAAGAAGTTCATCTAAAGAGATGACCTTCTTCTTATGCTTCAATTTCTTTTGGTAATCTTTCCAAGAACGTGGAAGTTTACCAATGATGGTTGAAACTTGGAATGTCTCAGAAATGGGTTCACCCACATCGACACATTCGATGGCTATGTCATTGAGTTCATTAACTTGATCAATGACAGGCCTCGAGTCTACCATCTTGTATTCAACAAATTTATTGACCAAAAAAGATTTATTACCAGCATCTTCATTGACGTACCTTCGTTTGATTGCAAACCAAACATCAGCGGCAGTCTTGTGTATTTGAAACACATTGAACAACGTGTTGTTCAATGCTTGCAGAATGGTAAATCGGCAAATGAAGTCATCCAACTTCCATTTCTTCACTTTTTCAGCAGCCTCGGTTTTCTGTGCCTCGGTTGCTTTGAATAACTCGGGAACAATAATCGAAGCTTTAACTGTTTGACTCGAAGATTAATTTCTTATATATATATATATATTATAATACAGCTTGGATTACACATGTGCAATTGACTTGGGATAAAGAGCGGCTGAGATCAATTCATTTACCGAAATCCTACGGTCTCAATTTCGTCTAGATTTCACATGTGCGAAGGGTAGTTGTGCAACCCCTCTCCAACTCCCCCACTTCTCCGATCTCTAACTTCCCCTCTTTTCTTTTTAATTTTTCTTTTCTTTTATTTGTTTAAGGTATCGCCACTGTTATCTTAAATAAAATTACAAATAAAATTTTTAATTTTTTTCTCCACCGTTGAATAATCATAATGTTTTAATTTATTATCGAGAGGTCTTCGTTTTCAATTTGTTATAATACTCAAAACTTTAAGCCATACTTGATATTTTCCCATAATAGAGGGAAGCTCAAGCAAGCTTATAGGAACTCTTCAAACTTAGCTATTATATAACAAGTTTAGCTCCACAAGTTTTATTAGTAATCCCATGTGGGATAAAGAAGATACAAGAAAAGAAGAACAAGACTTTATACCATGAATGAACGGTTGCTTTACAAACTCAATGTGCGAGATGACCAAGTATTATATGTGAATACTACTACATATAACATATAGATCATACAAACATAATCAATCACAGAGATCATATGAGCTTACAAAGTATTATAGTGGAAAAATAACCAGACCCTACTGATCCGTCCCGATACCAAGAATAAATTGTGCAAGGTGAGTAGATATGGTTCCGCTTGCGCACTACTGCTCAATATCGGTCGCAGACTTTGAAAGCTCAGTAGTAAATTCTCTCTCGAATTTCCTGCACATTGTGGATTGGATGAGAGAAGGAGAGATGGAGAGAGAGAGAGAAGGGGGGGGAGAGGATTAAACCATGTGCTATATTTTATTACCTCATACATTCATACCACGCATCATCCGATGAATCGCCGTCGCCGTCGCCGCCGCAGTTCGATCGGCCAACCAACTCTTCGTACGAAACAGCAAAATCGACATTGTCAAAACCACCGAAAACTTCCAAATAATCGAACCTCGAGCTCCGAACATCTAAGCAAAGGTCGGGGGCATCGTCGTCAATGGCGGGAAGATCGAGAATCGGAATAGACGAGCCTCGGGAGGGGTGATTGGGTGAAAGCTCTTGAAAATATCAGTAACTTTTCTTGGAGAGTGAAGGCTCCATGTAAAATGACGGCCTCCTTTCACTCCGTATAAAGGGGTGGTAACGTAATTTCGGTTCAAAATTGTACCTAAAAGATATGTTCAAAAAATAGCTAGATTTATTTAAAAACATGTTTTAAAAAATATACCGACTTGTAATTATTTTGAGAAAATTGAAAGTATTGAAAGCCAGTCCAATTTGTAGTTTTGGCCTCGAACCGAACCAAACCGAACGGTTCCACTTTGGTCGTCAATCTTTCCCACGGATGATATATTCAACACATTTCCCCAATCTCCCCCACCTAATTAAATGCATCCTTGACTCCCAGAGTCGTTGCCAATCTCTCCCATATTGATTAATTGTTTTAATTCGTTTGACTAAACAAAATATATAAGAGAAAAAATAAGCTATTTATTTTTTTTAAAGCTGAGAACGTACAAAAGCCATTACTTTCAACCAAAAAATCAATTAATGGATGGAGCCAAGAATTATTATAATCAACTAGGTTTTGTACCCGTGCGTTAACTGCATATATTTTTTTCAATTAAAGTATACATAAGTAAAATGAATAGGAAAATATATCAATAAAAGTGATTTCAGCTACTTAAGAAATGCTTCAGCTTCTGTGCATATTTACCATTTATCAAACATATAATTAATTTGTTTCCAAAAAATGAAGAGTAAAAACTAAATATAAAGAGGTTTCATGAATTTCAAAAGTTTTTGACTAAATCAATACATTAATGTTTTATGTTTTTTTATTAATATGTTAAATGTTATATAGAATTTGAAAACATAGAAAGTCGTATACATTTTCATATTCTCACGTGGTAGATAAAATAAAAGTGATGTTCTGTTTTTGACAAGTGATTTTTGACCGAAAACTATCTTATTTAGCAGTATTATTTATACGCCATTGATATATATATATATATATATATATATATATATATATATATATATATATATATATATATATATATATATATATATATATATATATTAGTTAACTAACAAAATACTAATCCGTTCCTTTCCCCCACGGCCCCACTTAAGGAATTGGCTCCTTTGAGTCCTTGCGACTCTCCCCTCTCCCCCTTTAAAATTGGTTTGATAATATATTAATATTGTTGAACTTGACAAAGTGTTTGATCTTGATTTGATTAAAATTCTCAAGTCCAACTCAAACAAATTTTTAATTAATTATAGCTCTAGTTGTTTGATAGTTTAAATAGAAATAACAATTTCCAATGTTGTCCATAACAGAAGTTCTAGTGTGTATGGTTTGTTGGTTATTTTGGTTTGAAAATAGGGAAATCTATAATTATTACTAAAACAGAAGCCGCTGCTGCCACATGGCGACTTTCTGTGAAAAACTAAATTTTTAAAAGAGATTTTGTGATGCCACGTGTCACCATTGAAATGGTAAATATTTTTTATTTTTTTTCAAAATTGATTAATTTAAGATAAAAATCGTAAATCTAATTAGATAAGATAAAAATCTTAAAACTAATTTGATTTTATCCTGTTTAATTTATACAAGTTTAATTTGACCGAAACTCTTCAATTTTCATCTCTTTTCATTTTCATACTATTTAATTAATACAAATTATTCACAAGATAATTTTATGTTATTTGTTCTTCTACTAATATATATATATATATATATATATATATATATATATATATATATATATATATATATATATATATATAAATTATTAATTACTAATATATTAATTATCTATTAACTATTATTTAAATAGAAGTCGTTGCTGCCACATGACGACTTTGTGTTGAATGCATAAAGTTTTAAACTAATTATGTTCTTCGATGTGTCAACTTCTTGTGAAGTTGTGATTTTTTTTCTTTTTCTTTGCTGCCAAAAATTAAAACCGGATAGATTTTAAAACTGGTGCCTCCTTTATAAATGGTAAAAAAAAATTATTTTTTTTGCCAAAATCGGTTAGTACGAGATAGATTTTTATCACATTTGATTTATACATGGGAAACGTTTTTTTACCATTTTTTCTTCAAAAAATAGTTAATATATGATATGTTTTTTCACATTTGATTTAAACGTATTTCACTTGATTAGAACTCTATATTTTTATGGTAAAAGTTTTTTTGGCGGATAGATTTTATCAATTCTCATAAGTTTTAATCTTTCAATTACATATTCATATGATCAATTGTGAATATTTACCTTATGTTTCATTTTTTAATAAAATTTTAACTATTTATTACAAGTTTAGAAAATAATCTTATTATAAACAACTTTTTCAAAAAAAAAAAAACTACTAAGACTGTACATACGGTACTATATATATAAATAATTCTTCTTTTTTTTTACTGCCAAAAATTAAAATCGGATAGATTTTAAAACCGATGTTTGCTTTATACAAGGTAAAATATTTTTATTTTACCATTTTTTGTTTCAAAAATCGGTTAATACCGAATACATTTTCTCATATTTGATTTAAACACGTTTCACTTTATTAGAAATCCAAATTTTCATGGTATTTTTTTTTAAGATAGATTTTATCAATTCTCATAGGATTTAATCATTCGATTACATATTCATATAATCAATTTTGAATATTTACCTTATTTTTTGTTTTTTTTCAAATTATTCTAATTACAAATTTTAATTATTTATTACAAGTTTAGAAAATTATCTTATAAACAACTTTTGCAAAAAAAAAAAAAAACTATTAAAACCGTGCATACATCTTGTCTCTCTCTCTCTCTCTCTCTATATATATATATATATATATATATATATATATATATATATATATATATATATATATATATATATATATATATATTGCTACCAAAATTAAAACGTGATAGATTTTAAAACCGGTGCCTCCTTTATGCATGGTAATTTTTTTATTTTTTGTTTTTTACAATTTTTTGTTGTCAAAATTGATTAATACCATATAGATTTTATGACATTTGATTAAAACGTGTTTCACTTGATTAGGACTCCAAATTTTCATGGTAAAAGTTTTTTTGGCGGATGAATTTTATCACATTTGATTTAGATGTGTTTCAATTGATTAAAACTCTTCAATTTTCATGGTAAAAGTTTTTTTAACCTTTTTTTTCTGCCAATTCGGTTTGTACCGGTTAGATTTTATTACATTTGATTTAGATTAGTTTCATTTGATTAGGACTCCTCAATTCCCATGGTAGAAGTTTTTTAAGTTTTATTATTTTACCAAAACTCGGTCAATTTAAAATAGATGTTATCCAATTTAATTAAACGTGTTTCACCAACACTACAAATAACCACTGCGAAATACTTCCCCTCCATCAAACACCTCCTTGACGAGTCTGTCTTCGTGGTACTTCCCCTCCCCTCCCCTCCCTTCGTCTCACACTCACACTAAGAATAATTGTTCGATTTTATAATTTGCATGAATTTTCGGTTTGATGATTTGATGTGATCTCACGCTTTTTTATTTATTTATTAATTATGAGGATATCTTGCTGTTGTTTGTTCATTCAAATAGCTTGCAGATTATATCTACAAAAATAAGTTTAAGAAACAACACTAAATCAACCGTGCATCGCACGGGTGATAACCTAGTGATATTACTACGCCAGAATTCAAGCAAGGCCCTTTCGAAACTTGTATGAAATTAGTTTTTTTTCAAATAAAAATAATATGATTTATATTTTCTATTTTTTTTTAAATCATAAAACATATAATTCATAGTACTAGTATGTAATATCTCATCTCATATCGTGTAGGTGTGAGAATTGTGTTCGATTTATAAGGTGGCCACACATTATCTCTGAGCACCAACATCATTCATTAGGTCGGCTTGTGATGAGTCTGATAACCCAATTTGCTGCGTGTTCGATGGGACAGTGTGTGGACTACACGTAGCAGACCGAGTTTTCGAGCTCAGGGCGTTACACAGTAGTTAGTAAATGTACTACGAAGTACGTATTTTATTATATATTTTTTCAATATATGTCAATAAACACTAGGTTTGACTCAAGAAGTCACAATAATTTCAGAACTAAGAGGGTATTTTATTTGTACTTGTTTTTTTCCTAGTGTTTGATATACTAGTGTATAATCTGTGCTCTGCACGGATAGTTTTTATTTTTTTTTACATTAAATTTATTAAATATGATACATATTTATTTTATAGGATATATTATATAATATAAATGTAGCAATTGAAACATAAAACGATATTTCAATATCATTTAATAATAAATTGAATTGTTAAAAAACACTTGCAAATTGGTAAAATAAAATTTAAAGGTTGGTTAATTAAGAAAATAATGATTATGTTCACTTTATCATTATCATTATCATTATTCACATAAACAGCAAATGAATAGTTCAGTTACATAAGTTTGTAAGTAATTGTTTTATGATTGTTTCTTAAATGTTGCATATTTAATACCATAATAAATGAAACTGATTGTCATTTTATTGTCACATTAATAACATAATGAGAACCAAGTTATTGTTTCTTTTTCTTCCCTTTTCCTCTATCTAAAGACCCTTTTCATTTCCATTTTGGAGAGATCGAGCTGCTCATATGGATCGACAGAGATAACCGATAGTATATTATTCCCACTGATCTGTATATAAAAGACGATTAGGATTTGTTAAAATTATTTCCGATTAAAACTTTTAATCCCCAAAAAAATCAATGAATTATATCAAAAATTGCAACAAACAAACCCCGAAGGAAAATATAAGCAATAAAGAAGGAAGCTTTATATATATTATCATTCAGATTGGATACTCCACATATATTCTCTTACTTTAGTCTTAGATAACAAAATTAGTATAAGAGCTATAAAACTAATCATGAATCTCAAGCCCAAATAATTTTGACATGAAATTTAAATTCATATTAAAACAGCATTTTCAAAAAAAAAAAGATTTTGAAAAGTTAAATCCGCCACAATTTTCATGAAAAAGGAAGTATCACAATTTCATTTTGTCCATCAATCAGGGACTTTTACAGATGCAATCAACGTTTTAAAATAATATTGAAAGAAAGAAATACATTATAAATAGCAACCGCCAAGACAATTTCGAATATAGTCAATGGCTTTAGGCTGAATGAATCAAATACCAAAAACACAATTGAAATTTTAGTAAAAAACTATAAATCAAAATTGGATCCAAGAGACACCAAAAATCAAGAAAATTATGCATACCAGAACCCAAGTGTAGAAAAACTCAGTTCACATGTATAATACATAAAATAACACACCCATTTGGATACAAAAAGAGAAAAGGAAAGAGAAGGAGGGGCGGGGGATTTTACAATCGAATCTTGCCATGGGGTTCTTGAATGGAATAAGTGGGGAGGTAATCTTCGATGTTGGCTCGATCCAAGACCAATTTAGAGCTGGAAGAAAATATTTTAAGCTACAATGATTCATTCACATATAAAATAACACACTCATTTGGATACAGAAAAAGAAAAGGAAAGAGAAGGGGGATGAATTAATTTGGGAGTTTTTCAGATTTGTTGACTGCTTGCTTTTGAACGATTCTAAGTATTAATTTTTTAAGGCATAAAAGTGACGTCGAAAGAATACACCTTAGGTGTTGAGATTTTGTATTTCTTAGTTTTTGCCGATTCCTTCTTACATTAATGGTCCAAATTTTGGATGCTCCTTTGATTTGTATCATATCATTTAATTTGTAATTAGTGACTAATTACCTCTCAAGAATACTAATCTAGATACATACATACATACATATATATATATATATATATATATATATATATATATATATATATATATATATATATATATAATAACACACCCATTTAGATACAGAAAGAGAAAAGGAAAGAGAAGTGGGGAGGAATTTTACAATCAAATCTTGCCATGGGGTTCTTGAATGGAATCAGTGGGGAGGTAATCTTCAATGTTGGCTCGATCCAAGTCCAATTCAGAGCTGGATACTTTCTTTTTTCATATTCAAGGAGATAGAAACCATTTTGTCGAAGTCATAAAACACAAATTTGAAAGTTAGGGATAGAGAGAAACTTACAGATTTTACGAGATGACGGCGGATTGTGAGAGTTGCTTTGGCTTGAGAGGGGAGCGAGATGGCGGAGGCTGGAGTTGCAAAGGAGAGAAGCGGATGGAGTGGGGGAGCCACAAAAGAATAAGTGACTAAAACAAAAGTAGAAAATCGTGAGACAGAGGGAGGCGAGAAGGGAGAGAGATGGTAGTACTTTCGTCTCCTGGCTTAAGCTCTTAGCTATTGTTTATTGTGAAGAGTCTTTAGATAAACATCTCTATTATTATATATAGCTATAACTTAATATCTATTATCATAATAATTGTTAGTAAATATTGTTATTAGATAATAATTAAAATATACAGAGTCAAACATGGATGCATAAAAATCAAGTTTTATCTAAAGTGGATGATGAGATGACATAACCATAATGCTCCTCATCAATTTTAAATAAATAAATAAATAAATATATATATATATATATATATATATATATATATATATATATATATATAAGCGTCAGTAGCAAAACACTTATAAAAGCCATGGTAGACTACACAATTATGGGGAGCACAGTTTTTTTTTTCAAGAGTAGGTTTTCAGTAAGATCGTTTTGTAAGATCGTTTTATGGATCTTAATGCGTAAGACGGAGCCCCGTTTTATAGATCTTAATGCGTAAGACGGAGCCCCATTATTTCATAGTTCAATCCACCAATACACATTGGGTCGGGTAAAGAAGATTCGTCTTACAAAATATATCCATAAGACCGTCTTACACAAGTTTTTACATTTTTTTCAACTAGTAAGGTTCACGTGCGTTGCACGTGGTGTTAATGATTTTTTAAAAATGATTTGCTAGTTTCTTCATTTTTATGTTTACTTTTAATTATTGAATGTTTTTTTTGTATTTTAATCATTACAATTTTTAAAACTTATAAATTGTGTTGTTGTGCTTTTAGCTTTTTTGATACTTTATTTTTCGGTCATTTATAATGTATACTTACAATTTTTAATCATTTTTATGATTTGCTAGTTTCTTCATTTTTGTATTTTTGCATGGTTGGTTATTTTCATTCTCTTTTTTTATTACCAAACATGAATTCATTCACTTTTATGAGTGTGTGAATTAAAAATAATTCAAACTTACTATCTTAAATAAACACATTCTTATTGGAAACTTTGTTTATGTCGTTTCTGAAATTTATAACTCCCTATAGAAAATAATATATTATGTTAGAGAAATCAAACTTTCAACTCCAAAGTATATACTTATACTAAAAATACGAAATTCCCTCAAACAAAGAAACTTTTAGTCATTTTTTGCAATGTTTTCTCTACTTTTATTACCCAAAGAGAAACTTCATTTTCTTCTTTTCCGACAACGCTTTCTCTGCATCTTCTCCGGCAATGACCTCGTATGTAAATTTTAAGTGAGATAAAACTCAAAAGTGTATTAATGTTTTATTCAAATTATTATATATAAAAAATAAGTAAAAATATAATGGAATCATATCAGAGATATTGAACTCAAGATCAGATAATCACACTTAGGTGTCAAGGCCGCCACGAATAAGAATCCACCAAAAAATTAAAGACGTACAACATAACACACAAGCATACACCAAGAATTTCCCTTTTTCTCCTCGTACAACATAGTACACAAACATACACCAAGAATTTCAAATCTCATATTTGAATCCATCACATACGTATACGATAATTCTGAGACAAACCAAAGTTCAATCCATTTTCATCGTTCATAGTTTCAACTCCAACAAATTTCTCATCGACACCGTTGATATTGTTTTTAGTTTGATTGGAGCAGATTCTTGATTTTAAACATTATTCGCCACACCATGTTTATTACTACGATTACCAGACATGACATCTCATCATCAAATTTGACATGGAATATGGAAATGCTAAAAAATTACATTGTGGGCCAAAGTGGATTTGGTGGATACTTTAGGAGGAAATTTGTATTTTGGACTAATTTCGATGGGGCCAAAATATGATTAGCTCCCAAAATTAAACATCAAATCTCACATTGCACCCCAACCTACGAAGTGTCTCATTTTCATAACTTATTTAGCTATTTGTTCGACTATGCCCCCTCATGTCTATGGGTGTTAAAAATATTAACGGAAAATGGTATGTGTATGTCACATGAAGATTATTTTTGTCATTTTCCTTGACGCACAAAATGGGAATTAACTATAAATTCAGTATTTAATTAACCATTTATATTTAGAATATGTTTTAAATAAAAATAAAAATAATTATTTTAATAATTTAAAAATAATTATAGGGTCAAATTACAATTTTCCCCCAAAGTATCCGCAAAATCGTATAGTTTACACGTATATAAAGTTTGTCTCATAATGGTATCTGACTTTACTTCCCCCCCCCCCATTTTCCACCCTACCACTGACGGACGATAAAAAATTCACATTAAATAGAACGTGGTCTTCCACGTACGGGGCGAAAATGTCATTTCTCTTATCCGGTTAAGGAGTAAATGTATTAAAAGTACAAACCCTAATCTCACACCCTCTCCTTCTCTCTTCTCCCAGTGTAAGTTCTCATCTCCGGATCCACCGTAATAGCCGCAATCTCCAGTTAGCCACACCATAGCCACCGCATCTCTGGGTGTAAGTTTCCATATCCGGCCCAAACCCTTCCTACTCTGGTCACGCCTATCATAACTCTAGCGTCGTCCTCCTTCGATTCTAGCCAAGCTCCATCTCCGATCTCCCTTATTCTCTCCCTTGCAAAAGTCGTGTTTAAAGTAGAAATTAAATGCTATAGAGTATATTTACTAAAAACCTTTGAAAAAACATGCAATTGACAGAAAACTCATAAACCTTATTGGCAAGTTCATCAAAGAGAGAGAGACGGACTTGAATGAATAGAAATAGTTATGGGTATTATTGAAATACTCTTCAATTTTGTGGGAGAAAATTGGGCATACGGCCGATATGCATATGGTTTAAAACAAAGTATCAAAATTGAGAAGATGTTGAAGAAGCTACGACTTTAGATGATTTTGACCTCATAGAAGCTGCCATGGCGGTCAGGTTGGTTTATTTAAAGAATTAGGAGAGATAAAGTAAAGGTAAAGTCATGTAAGAGGATAGAGGGGATGAGAAATTGATTGATTTCGATGGTGGATGGGTTTCACCAGAGAAGGTGGGTACGTGGTTCCAATTTCATACATGAAATTGAAGATGGAGACGTGTAACTATGGGTAAGAGTTTTTTTTCATATCTTTCGTTTACTTTCTTTTCATTATTAAAATAAGAAAATTAAAAATGAAATGGAAAAAATGCATATCTATCATCTGGGTTAAGAGAGAAATTTAAGAGAAAATTTGGAGGGAGTAGACAAAGCCAAGATCGGATTATGGGTTAATTTTTGTTGTGTAAAGTGAAGATCGGAAAAAAAAAAATGGTTGGTCTTTTCTCTAGATTTTCTTTCAGTAGGAAAAAATGGAATTGTGGACCCCACTCCATTTTAACATTTGAACTTTAAGCACCCCAAAGTTTACATCGAATTCCTAATATTTCCCTCGAGTTAACATCGTGGAAGACCACGTGTTATTTAACGTGACTTTTATAACCGTTGTCGCGGCTAGGGTGGAAAATATGAAAAAATATAACGTCAGATATCATTATAGGACAAACCTTAGGTTGGGGTGCACGGTGCACTATGTGATTTGGTGGATACTTTGGGGGAAGGGATTGTAATTTGGTATAATTATAAGGAAAATACTATCCTTACAAGACTTAGTAGTTGTAAGGAAAGTTATAAAATTAGTTGTAAGGCTAGCAATGTTGTAATTATAATTTGTATCATATTTAAATTTAAAGTTAAAAAAATACATTACTCTCAAAAAATGAAATTTAGAAGTTATTTAATTTATTTTGTTATCCTTCATTTTCTTCCATCAACCTCATCTCTCATAGACCCACCACCATTACCACCACTACCACCTCAAATAACATCATTAACTCGAAAATCATTTTTATTTTATTTTATTTCTTTGTCTAATTTCTTACTCCTTCGTTCAAATTAACACATATGCAAAACTCATCATTTATAGACCCACCACCACCAGAACCTTAAGTTTCACTATTTACAAACCTAAATTCAATTTTTTGAATTTTTAAATTTGATGATTGAAACCAAACTCATATGAAGATTTGAAAAATTGATGATTTGAAAATCTAACACTATCATATTCCACACCTAAACCACAACTAACATGGTTACAATCGCCCCCACCACTATCCTTATAACTCCCACCACCAGCATCCCTGCAACTACCACCACCGGTATCACCACCACCAAGAAATAAGTTCACCTTGCCTTGCTAAAATGCAAAAATAAAATATATTTTGCTTCCATTAAATGAAACTGCTTTCTTCAAACGTATCTCCTATAGATTCTAGTGTTCTTCTCTAACAAAACGCAAAGATTTGTCAACGAAGTTCTCCATTTTTTTAATCTTCTTGACATTATATCACCTTGTCTTAACGCATTTTCTTAGATTATTCACAAGTAATTATTAAACATGTTACATAAGTGTCTAATATCTTGATACTCACCAACAAATGTATTATTATAGTTACATTTTTTCATATACCTCTAATAATGTCTTTCCCAACCTATGATGTCTCACTTTCATACATAATTTTTATATTTGTCCGACTTTGTCATCTCCCGTTCATGGGTGTTAAAAACAGTAATGGAAAATCATACATGTTAGGATTATTTTGGTCATATTTTACTTGTGATGCAAAGTGAGATTTGATTATATTTTCATAATTTAGTTTGTCATTTGATATTTAAAATATATTTTAATTAAAATAATAAATAATTATTTCAATAGTTATACTTTGTCTCATTTTAAATTCAAAGGCGAAAAAAATGCATTACTCCAAAAAAAATGAAATTTAGATTCTATTCAATTTATTATTTCGTCCTTCACTTTCTTCCATCAACATCATTATTCATAGACTCACCACCACTACCACCTCAAATTTCACCATTAGCACAAAAGTTAATTTTTGATTTGATTTTATTTCATTTTCTAATTCCTTACTCCTACCTTCAAAGTAACTCATTTGCAAAAGCCATCATTTATGGACACACCACCACCACAACCTTAAATTTCACTTTTTACAAACTCAAATTCAATTTTTTAATTTTTCAAATTTTCAAATTGAAACTAAAACCCATATGGATCTTTGAAAATTTGATGATTTGGAAATCTCACAATGTTGTATTTCATCTAAACCACCACTGTCATCCCTACAATCACCGTCATCACCGCCCCTAACACCACTATCCTTGCAGTCGTCAACACCGTTATCACCATCACCAAGAAACGCACTCACCTCGCCTTGCTCAAATGGAGACATAAAATCTCTTTAACTTTCGTTTAGTCGAACTTCTTTCTTTAAACATCTCTCATTTCTTAGTTTCAATACACTTTTTGTGCAAATTACTAAGTAAGGGGAAAATCTAATTTTAGGATGAAACTACTTAAAAGGATGTCGATTGATGACAACCTATTTCAATAAAATGAGAGTTACGGTAGAAGAAAGAAAGTCGATAGCCAGAGGAGGGAATATAGAGATTCTCACATGTAACTACCTCGAGTCTAATGAAAAGGAGCAAGCAAATTAAGGCCAAAAGAGGTTAGAGGTTTGGAACCCAGTTATGAAAATGAGTAAAATATTTTGAATCCAGTTATTTGCGATTACTAACATTGGTTTTGTTTGTAATATCTATAAGTTAGGGACCATTGATAGTTTTAAAAGCTGTTGTAGTAGTCTGAAAATTTAAATAAGTAAATAGTAGATTTTAGCATTCTTTTATAATAAAACACATAGATTCATCAATTGATTCTTCATTTTCTTCATCTTCTTGACATTATGACACATTTTCTTAACCCGTTTCTCTTAACTTATTTATGAGTAATAACTAAACACACTACAAATTTGCTTAATAGTTTGATACTCACTAACAAATCTATCATTATAGTTACAATTTTCTATATACATATAATAATGTCTTTACCGAACATATATATTTAAGAAATAAAAAAAATAAAACTATATTATTTTTTAGTTTCAAATATTTTTTTAGTTTCGAACAAATTTTTAGTCTCTTGAGTAAATGTATTTTTGTCATTTTAGAATATATTGGACGATATTTGTAACGATAATGGTAGGAGAGGGAAAATGATAACAAAATCAAAATACAAAACAAAATAAATAGAATTCAATAATGTAGAACCTAACTTTAAAATAGGTACAAGTTAAGGGATCAAATTATTATTTAATTATTCATGGAATTAATTAGCTTATGACAAATTTACTTGTTCAACCTTAATTAATAGTCAATGATTTATTATAGTTAGAGCTATAAAATGACAAAAATATTTTTGTTCATGGAATTAATTAGCTATTTTTGTTCAACCTTAATGGGTAGCTTATTTAGTGAATGATTATTTTTGTCTATCAATTAAATTGTAAGAAACAAACTTGATATTTATAATAAGAGAAAGAATACATTTTCTTTCTCAATTGAACCTCGAGCCTTGTCAAAAAAGACTAACCCTACTCCCTTTCCCTACTTGTACTCAATTGAGCCTTGAGCCTAACAATTAAGTGCTTATTCAAAGCTGTGCATAAAACTTTTAAGTTTAAATATCTTTAAGCAAGACATCAGCAAAAGCTAGGGCTCTAAAGAAAGAAAAATGGTCCAAGTGTGGTTTGTCTATATAATTAAATTCCACTCAAACTTTAGAATTATTGAGGCACATTTGATCATGGTTTCGAGCTTGAATGCATCAACTCGATTCAACTAGAATTTACTTGATTTTATACACAAATTATATGTATTTACAAGTATTTAAATAAGACATAATCTCATCTAGACATTAATAACGTACATGTTGTAGGGTGCATATACTTGGCTTGGACATGTATAGTGACCACTTGGCCAAAAAGGGTGTTTATCAGCTCGTGCAAGAAATGGTACACATAGACTTCATCTCTTACACGAAGATGAAATATTTCCGGACCAACAAGTCGTCGTCGATGTTCTACACCGAGGATGTTTCGGCTTATTTCGTAGGTGACTGGGGTGCGAGGAGGCATTGAATGCCTTCTAGAGGGTAAAGAAGAATAAGGCTCATCGGAGACTAATATTGATTATTGAGCACACGACAGGTCAATTAACGAGTTGAGCATTTATTGTTAGTATAGATTGCTAATGTTGAAAGCATTCGTGTTATCTATACAGGATTGAATGTGGGGGCATAAGTGTAAATTATTATAATTATGGTGAGTGTTAGTGTAAAGTTAAATATAAACCTTTTACTTTACATTGTAGTTTAAACATGTATTGTAATGCCTCCATCTCATATCGGTTAGGTATGAGAATTGTGTGCAATTTATAAGGTGACTGTGGCGACCCGACCCGGATTCCGGAACGGAATCCCAAAGTCGTGCCGCAAGGACAAGGCAAGAAGAGGACAAGCACTTGCAAAACAGTAGTGCGAGTCGGGCAGTTGAGCTAACGAGCTCAACAAAGGTAGAGAAGTCGTATGCAAAAATACGGGTCAGGAAGAAACAAATATGCGGAAGCGGTAGGGGAAAGAGTCCCAAACTTAAGGCTCGAAAACAAAGTCAAGAAACCAAGAGAGACAATATTCTCCCGAAGGGGAAAACAAAACTCGCGTGCCGCAACATTGCAGACGCTGAACAAACCATCGGCACTCCAGGCCGGCGTTTCATCAAAGAACAAACCTGATAACAATTACCCACGGCTAAGGCATACCGGGGTTAACCAACAGCAATAACAACTAAAATAGAGAAAAGCCCCAAGGCTACTGCGTGCCCGGGAGACAACTGAAATAGATATGGAAAACACGAACAAGGCACGACACAACACGTCGGCCCTAGAACGAACTAATACAGAAACTCAAGTATCTACCCGACCGTAAAGTCTAAATAACTTTACAAGATATCGGTCTCACAAGAATAGCAAGGTACATGAACAAGAGATAATGCTAAAGGAAGTAGAACGCCACAAGCTACTGCTCGGGAAGTCGGCTACTAAAATCACGAACTACACGAACAAATCTCGATCTATCGGTCAACAGCGATCTGCTACAGCCACGATCTACTCGACCTCAACACAGCTACTGAAACTGCAACTAGAAAACAAGTACGGGATGAGTCATAATGACCCAGTACGCTACCACTAATCAATATAACGTCATTGTAACATTTTCATAAGTAGAAATGAAATCGGGTTACGACGACGAAGAACCAGAAGTCAGGTTGTACTGTACAGAACCATTCCTTTACCAGGCTACCAAGATGAACTAGGGTGAATCCCCTGTTCACAAACAATCAAGTAAGTCAGGAGGCAAGTGACAAGAATAATCGTATAGTTCGGGACTTATGTCTTAACATGAAACATCACAGGTATCTTATAGAATATTCAAGTAAAAGTATGCATATTTACATGTATACATGTATCAAGTCTCTTGTAGGATCATTACGTGGAGATGTATAAACTTATCACAATTATCAAGCAATCAAGGACAAGTATATATGAGCATAGTGATCATATATTCAAGATGCACATTATTGCACATAGTTCACATAATGTGTGGATATAAAGCCGGGCCGCTTCGTAGACCTGCAAAACAAACACTTTCGGTAGTGTGCGGTAATCGATGGGTGTGATAATACATCGATCTCCGAGGCATGCTCGGGAAAACAGTAGTCAATCTCAATGGGCGCGTATTGGTTGGCCAAGGAGAGCTCTTCCCCACTGTGGCCAATGGAGGTGTGTGCGCTGGTTCGGCAACCCATCACTATCACGAATCTTACGATTCGTGACGGCAATGCATTGTCAACCAGGGTAGACAGGACAAGACAAGTATGCCAGCTGGACTTATGCAATGCCAAGTAGTATTTACTCAACAATCAATCAGTATGGAACGAGTCCGACAAGAGCGTCCTCGTTCAAGATTAGTATATAATCTCATCAATAAACAAGCAAGATTGAGCTCGACAAGAGCGAACTCAATATATCAATTATCAAGTATGCATTTATTATGTCATAAAGATACAAGCATGACAGTCAATCCATTTCAAAAGTCTAGAATTAGTTTTCTAGTGGAACGCATGTAATAACGTCGTAGGGATTAATCATTGAGCCGATATTGTTCAATAGCTCACTAATGTCGACTCCGTTGAGTCATTTCTATAATTTCAACCAAGTAGAGTGGGAACACTATATGTGTTCCAAGACTCGTTTCTATGTTCTCGCTTGAAGCATGATAGGTTCTTGTTCCAATTAGGAACCTTAGTGCAAAGTCACTAAGTCAAGTATATAAGGGGAGCCTAAGTTGATCATTATCAAGTCAAGCTTAATTCAATTCCAATTCATAATTCCACTTAATAGTAGAATCCAAGTTCAGTATAAATCATTAACTGAAGAACATATCGAGCATGAGGCAAGTACATTCAATATACTTATAATTCATATTATAGAAACATGTAGAAGGTTCAATTCATGACAAGGTAGGAAATCATGCTTTTAGCCATAATATCAATTGTACATAGTATCCCGTATTTAAACGTGAAACCTAGTTAAGTTATAACTCAACCATCAATCCATCATATAGTTGTTCTAGGATCATAAAGACACTTACTTGTAGGTAATAAAGTCTTCCGAGAATAATACTTCATTTTATAACCCAAAGGTCTATAGTAGTCCAATACTTAGGTAAACACTAGAGTGACGATCATTCGTAAGGTCAACCGTACTGGTGAGTCTTAGATAACAACTTAGTCATCCTAGTGACTTATACAAGTAAACTCCATGGGTATTGTACTAAGAAAAGTCCCAATTCAAATCATCTCATAGAATGGTCCTCAATTTCGTTATCTTGGTCTTTCCCAAAATATTCACAAGGCGACTTTAGAGAGTCGGCACTCAATAACAACAATCATGATTCCTTAGGTTTCATGCAAGCATAGATCATATCCTTACAAGTTCCGGGGCTTCATTGAAGTCCGACAAGCAACAACAGTTCTAATTCATAATCAAACCAATCCAAAGGTCTTTCATTCAAGTCATGCATTTGTGACCCACACAAACCCAATCCAAAGACTAGCGATAATCTTGTACTTAATATCACTAAAGGTCCTCCATTAGAGTCCTAAGGCACAAATCGATCTTAACCCCAATTCGGTCTCACCCGACCAAACCTCAAGATTTCATGATTTAGATTCAACGAGTACAAGTAGTCATAGGGGTTTATCCTAAGACTCGAATAGCCACTCTTATAATTCAATGATTCCATTTGAGCCAAATTTCAAAGTCTCAAACTCTAGGTCAAGGCATAATTTCAGGATTTCCAATTTATCCGGGTTTCTAAACCCAACCACAATCAATCTTAAACCATAGCTATTCCAATATTCCCAGTCATAATCGTTTGGGTTCAAACCCTAACTTTCATAGATTTATATCCATCAATAACATCTCATTTAGGCATGTATTACCATGACAAATCACAAGGAACAAGTCTCTAGCAACCTAACATCAACATTGAGTTAGAGAGAGAAACTAGGGTTTCGGTAACGTACCTTTATCGAGCCACAAACGACTAGGAAGAGGGAAACAAACCCAAGGGAAATGATCTACTCGTCAAGGGCTTCGCGACGGTGGTCTCGGCTCGTCAAACGGATGGACCGAACTCAGGAATCGCCGAACACGCACTAGTCGCACGCTCATCTCCCGCACTTCTCCTTCCCGTTCGCGACTGAAGACGATCACTAATGAAGAGAGGAGAGGAGTGTTTGGGGTTATAAGGGTGATTAAGGACTAATATACCCTCAAATAAGTGAAGGGGCAAGGGTTAAGTAAGGGTAGAATAGGAGTTTCACGCCAGAAATCGCACCAGCACAAAGCTGATGTCGGGAACTCTGTTCGGTTGTCTGGACCGAACTTTTCATCACTTGTTCGGTTGCTATGGCCGAACACTCCCCAAGGAGTTCGGTTTGGCTGGCCGAACATCTTCCAGGATGTTCATTTGTCACGTTGGAACAATGGTTTAAGTCTAAAACGAAGCCGAAAGGGTCTAGGACTGAAAATGATGCACCGGTTGGGTAAATGCAACTCAAACAAGCAGAAAACTTGTGTACCAAGGCCTTATGAGACTCAAATAACTCTCAAGACAAGTGGAGGAATGACTAAGAGTACAATCGAGGTCTCACGAAAGAACTACGCGAGAAAACTCTAAACCGAGTCAAGTAACGAAGCAGCCGGATGCGATTTGTAACTTTAACTAGTTAAGGTCTATGGAACATATGGAACTAATGTATTGGCTCTATATAGCCTACCTATATTAATCAAGGTTCTTACCTCAAGTCAAGTAAGCGAGGTTACGGTTAAGCGACGCAAAGCAAGAAGGTCAATTACACGAAGGTTCGGGGTCTTACATCCTCACCACCTTAAAAGAATTCGTCCACGAATTCACAATCCTACAACCACCAAAGTTCAATACTATAGCCTACAAATGAAGTCGAGGAAACCACCTTAGTGTGCCTCAAAACACGAGGGAAAGAAATACTTAAATATCATCTCCAATCCATTCCAAGGTCGAGTCATCTTGACTCTTGATGAAGTTCAGAGACATTAGCAACGCTTACAAAGTCCCAACAAACGTGGACATTGAGGTGAAAATTCCTCTTTATCAACTAATCAAGTAATTCATAAGCATGTGCAATAGTTGCACCGAACTAACAAACTTCCCAACAAAGAGTTTTCCGGGCTCACTAAATTATTCCGGTCACTACACGAATCTCTAGGGTCTAACGCCCTTACACTAAAATCAAGTAGTCAATCATCATGGACCACATATTCGCCTTTCAAGGAAGACATTCAATACCATGTAATTCATTCAATCATGTCACAGGTTCAATTTATTCATAACATGATTTCAATATACACGTTGCACATATTTGCACAAGCAAAACAAGATACCACTTTCAATTTCATTCCAGCTTGGTAACGGGTTCACCAATTCCTATATCATATTATACCATTCTAGTTCTCCGACGAATACCTCTTGATAATCAAGTCAGGGGCCCTCTGAAGTGACTTCAAAAGCTTTCGTCGTTTAGGATGCGAGGGGGTTGCAAATCACATAAAAGCATCCTTTATGAAGGTTTCATGCACATATAATATAGTTACATATAGGCATGGAAATCAATATCATATTCATAGTATTTTAATCTACCATGTAAGTATACCAAGTATGGAACATTCATACCCTTAACGATCCATTAATGATAGATAAATCCTTTTACAAAATGCTAATACTCTATTATCGTATTAGTCGAATAACGGTACAAGACAATAACTTAATAATTCCTGGCTAGCAAATAGTTACTAACTAGCGCACCTCAAATCACTATGGGTCAAGCCGTAAACGAAGTTGACGATCAATCCAATCATAGGTCACGCGATCACCTAGCGGGTACTCACCAAGTCTCAACTTGAAACCACAACAATACCTTGATTATTAGGGTATCCCTCCAATCTCAATAACAGGTAGCAGGAAAGAGTCCTCCAATTCCCGACACTAGGCAGCCCAACCACTCACGATTAGGTACTACAGTAGCTATATATACTTATATATAAATCAATGAATACGCTAGGTACTACGGGAGGCTTAGCCATGCCGCTCAAGAAGGTGTAACAACGTTTAAAGACACTAGTGGACACCACGACGATCACGCTTGGGATCGACAACCTGAGCTTATTTGGTCACTCACAACGGACAAGAAACAATAGCTCTACAAGGCAAAGAACACATACTCTTGGTATAATCAGCAACTTAAAAAGCAACATAGGAGGAATATGATACTCCTAGACACAAGCTTGCACTCACGACAATCTAGACCAAGTCGAACTTAGTACTCCAAGTCCTATACTTGTACAAAAGAACATGCCGATTAGGCACTAACAAGAACACTCGACGATAAATAGTCGACGACAATCCCAAACCCAACCAAGGCCATGGAACCTATCCTGGCGTAGCTAGCAAAAGCTCTGATACCAACTGTGGCGACCCGACCCAGATTCCGGAACGGAATCCCAAAGTCGTGCCGCAAGGACAAGGCAAGAAGAGGACAAGCACTTGCAAAAAAAGCGAAGTGCGGGCGCAATTGAGCTAACGAGCTCAACAAAGGTAGAGAAGTCGTATGCAAAAATACGGGTCAGGAAGAAACAAATATGCGGAAGCGGTAGGGGAAAGAGTCCCAAACTTAAGGCTCGAAAACAAAGTCAAGAAACCAAGAGAGACAATATTCTCCCGAAGGGGAAAACAAAACTCGCGTGTCGCAACATTGCAGACGCCGAACAAACCATCGGCACTCCAGCCTGCTAAGTCATCAAAGAACAAACCCGATAACAATTACCCACCGCTAAGGCATACCGGGTTAACCAACAAAGAATAACAACTAAAATAGAGAAAAGCCCCAAGGCTACCGCGCCCTGAGACAATCGAAATAGATATGGAAAACACGAACAAGGCACGACACAACACGTCGGCCCTAGAACGAACTAATACAGAAACTCAAGTATCTACCCGACCGTAAAGTCTAAATAACTTTACAAGATATCGGTCTCACAAGAATAGAAAGGTACATGAACAAGAGATAATGCTAAAGGAAGTAGAACGCCACGCTACCGCCGAAGTCGGCTACTAAAATCACGAACTACACGAACAAATCTCGATCTATCGTCAACAATGATTCCAAGCACCACGATCTACTCGACCTCAACACGCCTAATAAACCGCAACTAGAAAACAAGTACGATGAGTCATAATGACCCAAGACGCTACCACTAATCAATATAACATAATTGTAACATTTTCATAAGTAGAAATGAAATCGGTTACTTATTTATTTAAGAACCGTAAGTCGTTGTATCAGCATGTAACTATTCCTTACCAAAGCTACCAAGATGAACTAGGGTGAATCCCCTGCTCACAAACAATCAAGTAAGTCGTGAGGCAAGTGACAAGAATAATCGTGATAGTTCGACGTATGTCTTAACATGAAACATCACGTATCTTATAGAATATTAAGTAAAGTATGCATATTTACATGTATACGTATCAAGTCTCTAAGGAATCATTACGGGAGATGTATAAACTTATCACAATTATCAAGCAATCAAGGACAAGTATATATGAGCATAGTGATCATATATTCAAGATGCACATTATTGCACATAGTTCACATAATGTGAGGATATAAAGCCGGCCGCCAGACCTCGCAAAACAAACACTTTCTCGAAGGTAAGCGGTAATCGACATGGGTGTGATAATACATCGATCTCCGAGGCATGCTCTGGAAAACAAGAGTCAATCTCAATGGGCGCTGTATTGGTTGGGCTGCTCTTTCCCCACGCGCCAACAAATGGGAGGCGTTGCGGTGCCTGTTCCAAGAACCATCACTATCACGAATCTACGACTGGTGACTAATGCATTGTCAAATCAGTAGACAGACAAGACAAGTATGCCACCGGACTTATGCAATGCCAAGTAGTATTTACTCAACAATCAATCAAGATGGAACCAGTCCGACAAGAGCTGCCCTTCGCTCAAGATTAGTATATAATCTCATCAATAAACAAGCAAGATTGAGCTCGACAAGAGCGAACTCAATATATCAATTATCAAGTATGCATTTATTATGTCATAAAGATACAAGCATGACAATAATCCATTTCAAAAGTCTAGAATTAGTTTTCTAGTGGAACGCATGTAATAACGTCAGGATTAATCATTGAGCCGGTATTGTTCAATAGCTCACTAATGTCGACCGTTGAGTCATTTCTATAATTTCAACTAAGTAGAGTGGGAACACTATATGTGTTCCAAGACTCTTTCTATGTTCTCGCTTGAAGCATGATAGGTTCTTGTTCCACTAGGAACCTTAGTGCAAAGTCACTAAGTCAAGTATATAAGGGGAGCCTAAGTTGATCATTATCAAGTCAAGCTTAATTCAATTCCAATTCATAATTCCACTTAATAGTAGAATCCAAGTTCAATATAAATCATTAATCAAGAACATATCGAGCATGAGGCAAGTACATTCAATATACTTATAATTCATATTATAGAAACATGCGAAGGTTCAATTCATGACAAGGTAGGAAATCATGCTTTTAGCCATAATATCTATTGTACATAGTATCCTCGTATTTAAACGTGAAACCTAG